>QANZ01044082.1:120950-133504 GCA_003254925.1 Chamaecrista fasciculata
TGAGAGATACTCACCAAATCTTTTGAATTTCAAATCTCCATTTGAATTAAATAAAACATTTTTATTTAGCCAAATAAAATCCCAAGAGGCGCCACCCTCTCCTATTATTTAGGAATTTTATAATTCAATAATTTCCTAACTCTTAGGAACATTTTCTGAATTATTTTCCTCATATTTAAATTGCCTATAATGAATCTCATTAATTATATACAATTATTAATATTTAAATTTGTCCCACAAATCTAAACATGTCATCTGTAGATTAATTAAGACAAGACATAATGTCCCAGACATTTTCTCTGTGTCTTAAATCGTGTCACTCGCGTGACCCACGAATTAACCGTAATTCGTGTCCCACTCGAATGGTGATCAGTTCCTGCTCGTGTGTGACACAGCAGGCCCCACGTGAAGTTGGCAGTAGGGCATCCCCATGACCTACAAGCTGTGAGCGGACTCTAGCACGCCATCACAACTACTCAAAATCTGTGAGTTATCGTTTGTAACTGGAAACGACTTAACCTCAGTACCTCCGTGTCAGAGATCCGATTGTCCTACGATATCTTGGTCATGGACTAGGCACTGGTATGTCATCCATAATCCAAACCTCAACTTTCTCGATTCCTTGAGTAAGTCCCAAATCCCAGCGTGGCCACGCATTTTCCTGGACAGACTCATCGAGGGCGCCAGTTAGATATCTCTCATCTCAATGAGGGACAAAATCCCATTTTGGCCAATCCACATTCCACAGCAAAGCAATAAACCAGTCCCGTACTCAGTCCGTATAACTACCCTGTTACGGGCAGCGTTAGACAAAGCCAAAGACTGACAACTGCAACGCCGGAATAGTCATTGACCTCAGGTCAAAGGCATCGCTACAGGCGTACTAGGAGAGACTAGCTGATGACTAAACCCATGCAGGACTCTCCGGGTCAGTCCAGCAATTCGTAACCACCTTACGTAATTGCACCATGACTCTCGTCCCAGCATCTAGTGCGTGCATCTCATGCACCGAGGTCATGCTGGTCTTAGTTCATTTTTGCTCCCACAAAAATAATCGACCAGGGACAATTTTAGATTAATTATCTCATAATTAATCATGGACGTTATCATAGTAAACATGCAAATGATATGACAACACATTAATTTATCTTCCATAAATTAATAATATGTTCACAACATATTTATCAAATAAAATGATTGGCCCTAGGGCACAATCTCCAACAGAATCCCACTTGCACTAGGGTACAATCATTAATCTAGCTCTTCCTACTCTAGGTTCACTGATCAATGTGTCTAATCCCCATCGACGATACATGGCGTTCATGTATGACCCTTGCAAGAGGTTTAGTCAGAGGATCAGCAACGTTGTCCTCGCCTGCTACCTTACATATCTTTACATCACCTCTGTCAATCATCTCCCTGACTAGGTGAAAACGTCTGAGTATATGTTTGGTCCTCTGGTGGGACCGTGGCTCCTTGGCTTGTGCAATAGCGCCACTATTGTCACAAAACAGGGTTACGGGATCAGAAATGGTCGGAACCACTCCAAGCTCGGAGATGAACTTTCTAATCCACACAGCCTCCTTTGCCGCATCCGATGCTGCAATATACTCGGACTCCGTTGTAGAATCAGCAATCGTGCTTTGCTTGGAACTCTTCCAGCTCACGCTGCCACCGTTCAGGAGAAACACGTATCCTGACTGCGATTTAAAATCATCTTGGTCGGTTTGGAAACTAGCATCTGTGTAACCCCTTACACATAGCTCTTCTTCAGTTCCACCGTACACCAAGAATTCATCCTTAGTCCTTCTCAAGTACTTAAGGATGTTCTTGACAGCGATCCAATGATCCTCACCAGGGTCTTGTTGGAATCGGCTCGTCATGCTTAGGGCAAATGACACATCCGGTCGAGTACATAACATGGCATACATGATGGATCCTATGGCCGAGGCATATGGAATTCCACTCATGCGCCTTCGCTCAACAAGTGTCTTCGGACACTGTTTCTTGCTCAAGGTCAAGCCATGATTCATAGGGATGAATCCCTTCTTGGATTCCTGCATATTGAACCTCTTCAATATCTTATCCAAGTATGTACTTTGACTCAATCCGAGAAGCCTCCTAGATCTATCTCTATAGATCTTAATGCCTAGGATATAGGCAGCTTCTCCCAAGTCCTTCATTGAGAAAGATTTTCCTAACCAAGATTTAATAATCTCTAAGGTTGGAACATCGTTTCCAATGAGTAGTATGTCATCGACATACAGTACCAAGAATACGATAGTACTCCCACTAACCTTCTTGTAAACGCAAGGTTCGTCCGGATTCTGCAAGAAGCCAAACTCTTTGACTACTTCGTCAAACCGGTGATTCCAACTCCTTGATGCCTGCTTCAATCCATAAATGGATCTCTGAAGCTTGCACACCATGTCTGGAGCCTCTGGACATACAAACCCCTCAGGCTGTATCATATACACGTCCTCGGGCAGCCTTCCATTAAGGAATGCTGTTTTGACATCCATTTGCCATATCTCATAGTCATAATATGCAGCTATGGCAAGGAGGATCCTAATGGACTTGGCCATTGCGACAGGCGAAAACGTTTCGTCATAGTCTATACCATGACGTTGCGTGAATCCCTTCGCAACTAGCCTGGCCTTGAAGACAGTAACGTTGCCATCCATGTCGGTTTTCTCCTTGAAAACCCACTTGCACCCTACGGGTTTTACCCCTTCAGGTGGCGCGACCAAGGTCCACACCTTGTTGTCGTACATGGATTGCATCTCTGCATTCATGGCTTCAACCCATTTTTCTGAGTTGGGATCTACGATGGCCTCTTGATAGGTGGTGGGTTCACCACGCTCCGTGAGCAACACATCCTTGTTTTCATCCACGAGAAATCCGTAATATCTCTCTGGTTGAAAACGTGTTCTATCAGACCTTCGTGGTCCTTGTGTTTGTGGAGCAGCTTCCACAACCTCTTGTGGAACTTCTCCAGTTTCCGTCTGCGCCTCTGGCGTGTCTTGCGGAGCTTGAACTTCTTCTAGCTCTATCTTACTCCCACTGTTTCTTTTGGAAACTAGATCCTTCTCCAAGAAGTATCCACTCCTGACTACAAACACTTTGTTGTCAGCTGGGTAGTAGACATAGTAACCCCTTGTTTCCTTAGGGTATCCTACGAATAGACACTTAAGGGATTTGGGAGATAGTTTATCGCTAGCTTGTTGCTTAACGTAAACTTCACATCCCCAAACCTTGAGGTAAGACATAATGGGACTCCTCCCATTCCATATCTCATATGGTGTCTTCTCAACAGCCTTAGACGGAACACGGTTAAGTGTGAAAGCGGCAGCTTCTAAAGCGTACCCCCAAAAGGATGGCGGAAGATCGGTTTGACTCATCATAGACCGAACCATATCTAATAGAGTTCGATTCCTCCTCTCAGACACACCATTCCACTGTGGTGTTCCAGGTGGAGTCAGTTGTGAGACTATCCCACAACTACTAAGATGATCAATGAAGTCTTGACTCAAATACTCGCCTCCTCGATCTGATCGTAGGATCTTGATTTTCTTGTCAAGCTGGTTCTCAACTTCATTCTGAAATCTTTTGAACATGTCAAAAGACTCTGACTTATGCTTCATCAAGTAGATATACCCATATCTACTGAAGTCGTCAGTAAACGTAATGAAGTAGGAGTACCCACCTCTGGCGCTGATGCTCATGGGTCCACATACATCACTATGTATGATCCCCAGTAAGTCAGTTGCCCTTTCACTGCGGCCAGTGAATGGCGCCTTTGTCATCTTACCAAGTAGACAAGATTCGCAAGCATCATATGATTCGAAATCAAATGAGCTTAGAAGTCCATCCTTATGGAGCTTCTCGAGGCGTTTCTCGTTTATATGGCCTAAACGACAATGCCAAAGGTATGTAGGATTAGGCTCGCCAGTCTTAATCCTTTTCGTATCAATGTTATAGATTTCGTTATTATTACGTCTTTGTTCTAATTTTAAGATATAGTGGTTATCATGCAAATCACCATAAGCATATAACACCTCATTCTTATAAATAGAACATCTACCATTCCCATTCACACAAACAAATCCTTCCTTATCCAAATAAGAAAGCGAAATAATGTTAGAACTAAGAGATGGTACATAATAACAATTGTTCAAAAACAATATAAGCCCAGTGGGCAAAACTAGCTCGAATGTTCCTACAGCAACAGCAGCAACTCTTGCTCCATTGCCCACACGTAGGTCCACCTCGCCCCTGTTCAGCTTTCTACTTCTTCTCAACCCCTGCACATTAGTACATATGTGAGAACCACAAGCGGTATCCAATACCCAAGTAGTAGGAGTAGACAAGTGAACACCTATAACATAGATACCTGAAGTAGAGGCTTCGCTCTTCTTCTTCTTCAGATCTTCCAAGAACAGTTTGCAGTTTCTCTTCCAGTGTCCTGGCTTCTGGCAGAAGAAACAAACTGTCTCCTTATTGGACTTTGCCTTCTTGGCAGGCGGTGGGTTAGGTTTTGCTGCAGGCTTAGTCCCACTAACCTCAGCATCTCCTTTCCTCTTTCCTTTGCCCTTACCCTTTCCCTTATCCTGAACTAGTAAGACAGTGCTAGGCGCCTTCTTAATGGACACCTCAGCAGTCTTTAGCATCCCATGCAGTTCAGAAATAGTTTTCTCCATGCCATTCATGTTGAAATTCAGTATGAACTGGTCATAACTGCGAGGTAGCGAATGCAGGATCAAATCCGTCGCTAGCTCTGGCACAATGGGAAAACCCAGCCTGGCAAGGTGATCTATGTACCCCTGCATCTTCAAGACGTGGGCACTAACAGATTGACCTTCTGCCATTTTGCAAGAGTATAGAGCCTTTGCTGTCTCATATCTCTCTTGCCTTGCCTGTACTTGGAACATTTCCCTGAGATGTGTTATTATCTCATATGCCCCTTTGTTCTCCAAGTTCTTTTGGATCTCGGGAACCATGGTTACCAGCATAAGACAGGCAACGTCCACAGAGTCACTTTGATGCTTCTCATAAGCATCTCTCTGAGCTCTTGGAGCGTTAGCAGCAGGCTGTTCAGGGATGGGGTTCTCTAGGACATAGAGCTTTCTTTCCTGGGTGAGAACTATTCTCAAATTACGATACCAGTCAAGAAAGTTAGTCCCAGTCAACTTGTCCTTCTCAAGGACAGATCGCAGTGATAGTGTTTGAACGTTCGTTGCCATTTCTACAATTCAGATATGAAAAGCTTTAATTAGCAGGAAATAAAAGTGTATCCACCATTTTATAAAACCCAGTGAAATTTATTAGTTGGTGGCTAAGATCCATATTTCACTAAAGTTTACCGTCGCGGAGGCGATCATGCACCCTTTAGTTATTTAGGTAGGTAACTCTTACCAATCACATCTCATGTGACTCTTAGATCTTTATGGGACTACTATCATCTCATGATAGGGCATGTTTATCCCATCTAATGCCTTGGGGTCCAAAACCGTTTTGATAACCCCATTAAGTCACTCGGTAAAACATGTGAATGGCTAAATTCAAAACAATGAGGCCCAAAAGGCCAACCCCCATATCATCAAGGCCCAACTGCAACACGTGTCGCGGAGGCGATCACCGTATTCAAAGGTACCAAGATTTCAACAGGCATCGTGTTGAAAATCCCATTCACCCGTGCTTCCTCAAGGTCAAGGTAGATACGTGTCGCGGAGGCGATCACCGCTCTACGATGAACAAGATTTTGGCAGGGCGTTTTAGCGATGGCATTAATTACTTAAATTTACTAAAAGGGTTTGAATTATTTTAAAATTAATTAAAATATGGTTCCGACTTTTTAATTTTAAAAAACCCTGATTTTAAAATTAAACGAGTCATGCGCCATGTTTGCTCCCCCATGTATCTCATACATACAAACATGTGCCTGGATTTTGTATCTCATACAAAACCCCACGCCCGTATCGCATACGTAATAGCGCAAAAATAAATAAATAGCATGTTAAAATCGCAGCCCTAAAACCATACATCTAGCGCATCTCATACATCTAAATGCATAAAAGAAACCGTGTTTAGATATGGCCCATCTACCCTAGAGTTCTCCCAAGCCAATGAGAGAACCTTTCTAAAAGGAAAAATAAAAATTACACGTGAATAAACCCCAGTTACATTGAGGTATAAACAGAAATTTAAATTTTACATCCAGAGTAGAGGGAGACGACACGCAGGCCGTATTTACCGAAATAAACCTCCTAGAGCCATATCCAACACCACACAATACAAATATGAACACTTCATATAATTATTGTCAAACACGGTAACAAAACACACAAATTAAAACTCTTTTAAAATTGTGTTTTAATTTAGGTCTGTGCAATTTTAACATGCCTTTTCTTGAGATTAGGCCTATTGTCAATAATTATAAATACCATGAATCTCATTCAAGAATTTATAAATATTGACCCCCAAAAATTTTAAAATTCCAAATTTTAATAATTTTCAGCCACCTATATAATTATTATAATTAAAACACTTTTAATTATAATTATACAGGATTTTCGATTTTAGCCTAGAACATCAAGAAAAATTTTTCCTTCGATCCAATCGACTTATATGTATCTCATACATATAATTTACACAATTTTTCTGTAGATTGATTTTAAGAAAACTGATCGCTGGATTTCTTTGTAAAACCAATTTGATCGAAAGCGGTAAACACAAAACACAAAATTCATACATCTCATGCACAAACATAAGTTTTAAATCCTGGAACTAGCGTGGCTCTGATACCACTGTTGGGAATCCTAGGCGCCTAAGGCAGCGGAAGCAAAAATAATAATTAAAAACAACGCCTAGGTCCTATGATTCCCGAACGGATCCGCTAGTAGAATTTAAAACTTTTGGTTAGTGTTATACCTCAGAGTTTCGAATCAATCGGTTGAATGGGCGAGTTCCACGGAGTCCACTCCCAGAGTTCTCCCTCTGCCAGTAATCCACACGAACAGTTTCCTTGATCACCGAGGTGCTAGCCTCCAATTCCTTTCTCAAAAGAATTCCGGGACCAATCTACAGACCTCTGAATTTCAAGAACTCCTTCTTGAAAATCAGCAATGGAGGTGGCGCTAGAAGAATCCCCCCACAAGAACTCCTTCTTGCCTATTCTTCTCTCAAAACCCTAATTTTAGAGCTAAAGTCGAAATTCCCTAACTCTTAGAGAAAGTCGACTTTCTCTATGTGTGTGTGCAAAGGATTATTTTCTCTCTCTAACTCTTAGGAGGAAAATCAAACTAGGGTTTGTGTATCACACTCCTTAGGCCAGTCGACTTGCCCTAGATATATATAGGGAGAGATTTTGGTGATTTAATAATTCCTAAAATAAAGATATTTTGATAATATAATTATTTTAGGCCTTGAATTTATAATTATAATATTACTCTAATATTATATTTCAATTCAAAATGCAATCTTGGAGAATCAAATTGAGAGATCAAATCTCCCAATGTGACCCACCAAGATGGCGCCTAATCCCTCTTATTATCCTTGGAATTTATTTAATCAAAAACTTCCTTATTTTTGATTCACCAAAGATCTTTGAGAGATACTCACCAAATCTTTTGAATTTCAAATCTCCATTTGAATTTCAAATATTATTTGAATTAAATAAAACATTTTTATTTAGCCAAATAATATCCCAAGAGGTGCCACCCTCTCCTATTATTTAGGAATTTTATAATTCAATAATTTCCTTACTCTTGGGAACATTATCTGAATTATTTTCATAATATTTAAATTGTCTATAATTAATCTCATTAATTATATACAATTATTAATATTTAAATTTTTCCCACAAATCTAAACATGTCATCTGTAGATTAATTAAGACAAGACATAATGTCCCAGACATTTTCTCTGTGTCTTAAATCGTGTCACTCGCTTGACCCACGAATTAACCCTAATTCTTGTCCCACTAAAAAGGTGATCAGTTCCTGCTCGAGTGTGACCCAACAGGCCCCACGTGAAGTTGGCAGTAGGGCATCCCCATGACCTACAAGCTGTGAGCGGACTCTAGCATTCCATCACAACTACCCAAAATCCGTGAGTTATCGTTTGTAACTGGAAACGACTTAACCTCAGTACCTCCGTGTCAGAGATCCGATTGTCCTACGATATCTTGGTCATGGACTAGGCACTGGTATGTCATCCATAATCCAAACCTCAACTTTCTCGATTCCTTGAGTAAGTCCCAAATCCCAGCGTGGCCACGCATTTTCCTGGACAGACTCATCGAGGGCGCCAGTTAGATATCTCTCATCTCAATGATGGACAAAATCCCATTTTGGCCAATCCACATTCCACAGCAAAGCAATGAACCAGTCCCGTACTCAGTCCGTATAACTACCCTGTTACGGGCAGCGTTAGACAAAGCCAAAGACTGACAACTGCAACGCCGGAATAGTCATTGACCTCAGGTCAAAGGCATCGCTACAGGCGTACTAGGAGAGACTAGCTGATGACTAAACCCATGCAGGACTCTCCGGGTCAGTCCAGCAATTCGTAACCACCTTACGTAATTGCACCATGACTCTCGTCCCAGCATCTAGTGCGTGCATCTCATGCACCGAGGTCATGCCATCTCATGCCCTAGGGCCAATCATTTTATAGATATGTTGAGAACATATCAATTAATTTATGGAGATAAATTAATGGTTATCATATTATTAGCATGTTTACTATCATAACAATCTGTGATTAATTATGAGATAATTAATCTAAACCGTCCCTGGTCGCTCATTCAAGTGGGAACTTGAAATGAACTAAGACCAGCATGACCTCGGTGCATAGAGATGCATACACTAGATGTTGGTACGAGAGTCATGGTGCAATTACGTAAGGTGGTTACGAGTTGCTCGACATGACCCGGAGAGTCCTGCATGGGTTTAGTCATCAGCTTGCCTCTCCTGTACACCTGTCACGACGCCTTAGACCTGAGGTCATCATTATTCCGGCGTTGCAGTTGTCAAACTTTGGCTTAGTCTAACGCTGCCCGTAACAGGGTAGTCATAAGGGCTAAGTACGGGTTTGGTTGATTGCCGTGCTGAGGAATGTGGACTGACCAAAATTGGGATTTTGTTCCCCATTAAATTGGGAGATATCTTACTGGCGCCCTCGATGAGTCTGTCCAGGAAATGCATGGCCATGCTAGATATTGGGACTTACTCAAGGAGATCGAGAAAGTAAAGGTTTGGATCATGGGTGACTTTCCCGTGCCTGGTCCATGACCAAGATATCGCAGAACAATAGGGTCGGTGCCATGGAGGTACTAAGGTTAAGTCGGTTTTGGTAAAAACCGATAACTCACGTGTTTTGGGTAGTCGTGATGGCTTGCTAGAGTCCGCTCACGACTTGTAGGTCATGGAGATGACCTACTGCGAACTTCACGTGGGGCCTGTTGGGTCACACACGAGCAGGAACAGGACACCGTTCAAAAGGGACACGAATTAGGGTTAATTCGTGGGTCACTCCGGTGGCACGATTTAAGACACAGAGGAAATGTCTAGGACATTATGTCTTGTCTTAATTGATCTACAGTTGTGAAGTATTTAAATTTGTGAGACAAATTTAAATATAATAATTGTTAAATGATTAATTTGGATTAATTATTTACAATTAAAATATTAAGGAAAAATAATTCAGATAAGGTTCCTAAATGTTAGGAAATTATTGAATTATAAAATTCCCTAATATTGGCATGAGGGTGGCGCCTCTTTTAGCATTTTAAGTTAATAAAATTGTTTTATTAATTTAAGTCATGAATTTGAATTCAAAAGATTTGATGGAGATATCAAAAGATTTGAATTCAAAAGATTTGGATGAGATCTCAAATCAGGATCTTTGGTGAGTCATGACTTCCTAAGAGTTAGGAAGGTTTTTGATTTATAAAATTCCAAAGAATTTTAGAGCAATATGGCGCCATGCTTAGGTGGGTCCCATGGGAGATTTGATCTCTCATTTGATTCTCTAAGATTACGATTTGAATTTAAATTTAATATTATGGTAATATTATAATTTGAAATTCAAATTCATGAAGCCATTATTATTATGATTTAGAATTATAATAATGCTCTAAGAAATAATTATAAAAGCCCTAGGGCTAGGCGCCTAGGTCAAGCATAAGAGTGAGAATTTATTTTGTGCAATTTTCATCCTCCTTGTTGAGAGAGATAAAAATCGCCACCTTCAAAACCCTAGCTTCCAAGTGAGGAAAAATTTGGTTCTCAAGAGTTGAGAGGGTAAAATCGAATTGGCCTAAGAGTTAGGCAATTCGATTTGTGGTTGCCAAATTAGGGTTTGTGAGAGAAGGAAAGACAAGAAGAGTTCTTGTGGGAATTCTCCAGTGCGCCACCTTTTGGAGTTTGAATCAAGAAGGAGTTCTTGAGTTCAAACACACTGTAGATTGGTCCCTAGTTCTTTTGGAGAAAAGAACTGAAGGCTAGCACCTTGGTGCCCGAAGAAACTGTTTGTGTGGATTACTGGCAGAGGGAGAACGCTGGGAGTGGGCTCCTTGGACACGCCTTGTACAACCAGAGGATTGAAACTCGTGAGGTATACCACTATCTATAAAAGTTTTAAATTCTACTAGCGGATCCATTCGGGAATTTTAGGACCTAGCGTTTTTATTTTAATTTTATTTTTGCTTCCGCTGCGTTAGGCGCCTACAATTCCCAACAGTTGGCAGTAGGGCATCCCCATGACCTACAAGCTGTGAGCGGACTCTAGCAAGCCATCACAACTACCCAAAATCCGTGAGTTATCGTTTGTAACCGGAAACGACTTAACCTCAGTACCTCCGTGTCAGAGATCCGATTGTCCTACGATATCTTGGTCATGGACTAGGCACAGGTATGTCATCCATAATCCAAACCTCAACTTTCTCGATTCCTTGAGTAAGTCCCAAATCCCAGCGTGGCCACGCATTTTCCTGGACAGACTCATCGAGGGCGCCAGTTAGATATCTCTCATCTCAATGAGGGACAAAATCCCATTTTGGCCAATCCACATTCCACAGCAAAGCAATCAACCAGTCCCATACTTAGTCCGTATAATTACCCTGTTACGGGCAGCGTTAGACAAAGCCAAAGACTGACAACTGCAACGCCGGAATAGTCATTGACCTCAGGTCAAAGGCATCGCTACAGGCGTACTAGGAGAGACTAGCTGATGACTAAACCCATGCAGGACTCTCCGGGTCAGTCCAGCAATTCGTAACCACCTTACGTAATTGCACCATGACTCTCGTCCCAGCATCTAGTGCGTGCATCTCATGCACCGAGGTCATGCTGGTCTTAGTTCATTTTTGCTCCCACAAAAATAATCGACCAGGGACAAGTATAGATTAATTATCTCATAATTAATCAAGGATGTCATCATAGTAAACATGCAAATAATATGACAACTCATTAATTTATCTTCCATAAATTAATAATATGTTCACAACATATTGATCAAATAAAACGATTGGCCCTAGGGCACAATCTCCAACAGAGTGACCCACGAATTAACCCTAATTCGTGTCCCTTTTGAACGGTGTCCTGTTCCTGCTCGTGTGTGACCCAGCAGGCCCCACGTGAAGTTAGCAGTAGGTCATCCCCATGACCTACAAGTCGTGAGCGGACTCTAGCAAGCCATCACGACTACCCAAAACACGTGAGTTATCAGTTTTTACCAAAACCGACTTAACCTTAGTACCTCCATGGCACCGACCCTATTGTTCTGCGATATCTTGGTTATGGATCAGGCACGAGAAAGTCATCCATGATCCAAACCTTTACTTTCTCGATCTCCTTGAGTAAGTCCCAATATACTGAGTGGCAACTCTTTTCCTGGACAGACTCATCGAGGGCGCCAGTAAGATATCTCCCAATTTAATGGGGAACAAAATCCCAATTTTGGTCAGTCCACATTCCTCAGCACGACAATCAACCAAACCCGTACATAGCCCTTATGACTACCCTGTTACGGGCAGCGTTAGACTAAGCCAAAGTCTGACAACTGCAACGCCGGAATAATGATGACCTCAGGTCTAAGGCGTCGTGACAGGTGTACAAGAGAGGAAAGCTGATGACTAAACCCATGCAGGACTCTCCGGGTCAGTCCAGCAACTCGTAACCACCTTACGTAATTGCACCATGACTCTCGTCCCAGCATCTAGTGCGTGCATCTCATGCACCGAGTGTTGGGAAATCACAGAGGGAGGGCAGCGGAAGGAAAAATTAAAATTTAAAAACAAACTTAAATATGCTAACTCTGTGATTCCTTCCAGGATCCACTAATTATGTTTATACCAGGAAAGTAAAGATGTTTACCTATTTTCAATTGATGACTTATCGTGTTTGCGAATTTAAGAAGTCCACTCCGAGTGTCCTTCCTCTACCGGTGATCCACAAGAGCAGTTTGGCAGATGCCTAGGTGCTAGCCTCCTTTACTTCTTCCCAAGTCAATACGGGAACTCTATCTATGATTCTTGAATAATCAAGAACTGT
>QANZ01044088.1:0-11103 GCA_003254925.1 Chamaecrista fasciculata
ACATGCACGATTTGGTTTGTTGCAACTGACGCAATTCTCCAACACTCCTCCTTGCTTCAGTTGGAGCAATCGCCAATTCCTTCACCTAGTTTCACATTCTTATTTATTTGTAAAGACTAGGTCAACAGATCAACTAAGTGATCTTTATTTTTGCATTTGAGAGTTGTAGCAACACCTTCCTTGTTCTCTTGTGCTTGATTTGGAGTAGACTCTGTCATCATAAGCCTTGCCTTGCTCTTGTTGATTGAACCATTTGCATTGAAGTTCCTTTTCGAAACACATAGCTTTTCTCCAATGAAGTTCCTTTTTTGTGATGCCTTTTTTTGTATCAATCATGGACAGCTCCTCCTTGGTTTCAACTATCTACTTTTGATTACTTTTCGACTCTTCAAATTTGCACATTTTGACCTGAGATACAATTTCCTCCTCCTCAAATGGATTCCATGAAAAGCTTTTGCCTCTCATCTTTACCTTTAACAACTCCCGGTCAGTATGATCTTTAATCATGCAACACTTCTCCTCAAAGACCACCTTAAAATTGTTTTCCAGTAGTTGGCCAACACTAAGCAAGTTTATGTTAATTTCAAGTACAAATAGTACATTAGAAATTGTCTTTGTACCTGAACAAGTTGAAATGGCTATGGTTCCAACACCTTTGACAGTAATAGATTTACCTTTTCCAATTCTAACTTTGTTGATTGTTGTTGGCTTTAATTCCTTGAAGAGAGTCTTATCATGAGACATGTGATTGGTACAACCACTATCAATTAACCAATAATCACCAAAACTATTGTCTTTTGGGAAACATGAGGCTGCAAAGAGATGATCTTCCTCCTCCTCTTCCATAACTTGTGCATGTTCATCAGGTTGACTTTTACAAATCATCTCTTCGTGTCCAAGTTGATTGCATTTGTTGCACTTTGCATCTCGTCTCCTCCAACACTTATTAGGATGATGACCCTTTTTGCTACAGTGCTTGCAAGGAGGGTAATTTCCCTTACCACCATTTTGATGTTTTGCCATCAATGCCTCCTCAACAACTTTGTCTTCTCTCATAATTCTTCTTTGTTCTTGTGCCTGTAATGCATCCAATAACTTTGCCAAGGTGATACTGGACAAGTCCTTAGTATTTTCTAGGGTGGTTATTGTTGCTTCAAAACGTTCAGGCACAGTATGATGACCCTTTTTGCTACAGTGCTTGCAAGGAGGGTAATTTCCCTTACCACCATTTTGATGTTTTGCCATCAATGCCCACTCAACAACTTTGTCTTCTCTCATAATTCTTCTCTCATAATTCTTCTTTGTTCTTGTGCCTGTAATGCATCCAATAACTTTGCCAAGGTGATACTGGACAAGTCCTTAGTATTTTCTAGGGTGGTTATTGTTGCTTCAAAACGTTCAGGCATAGTAACAAGAAGTTTTTCAACTATCCGAGAATCAGTGAATTCAGTACTAAGGAGTCTTTGATGGTTTCTGATTCCTTCATCTTTTGTAGTTCGAATTCTCTTCTCAAGTTCAGTGCTTTCATGCCTCTAATTCATTCATCTCCTTCATATTCCGATTTGAGATAATCCTAGACGGCTTTAGCCGACTTTAGAGACATAATTCGGGTGAAGATAGTTGACGAAACTGCTACAAATAAAGTAGCCCTAGCCTTTGACTTTCTCGTTTTCTTCTCCTTGTAATTCTTAATTTGCGCCATGGTTGGGTTTGCAGGCAAGGGAGGAATTTCATAATCCTCCTCAACAGCTTCCCACAGGTCATTTGCCTCCATGTGTGCTTCCATTCTTGCTGCCCAGACATGATAGCCTTCTCCATTAAAGACCGGTGGTGCTAGTGCACTGAAAGGAGTTTCTGAATCCATAGAAGAGAAAAGATGCGTATGTTCTACTAGGTCCCTCAAGAAGATAGCTATGATACCACTATTGGAAAAAATTAAGCGTAGAGGAAGAGAGATAATATTATTCAAGAAGATTTGCTGCTGAACTTAGTAATTTTTATTGATTGTAACAGTTTAAATACAAATCAAAGCTGAATGATATCTCCTAAAATCGTGCACAACTATCCCATAATTAACAAACATAAAATCAAAATATTTCCTAAACAGAATATCCCTAAAAAACTGCAATTCAAATGGCATTACTAAAATTTAATAAAATAAAAATCTGAAATACTAAAAAACATAAACATGCACGATTTGGTTTGTTGCAACTGACGCAATTCTCCAACAACTTTCACTCTCTTTTCTTGTTTAGATATATATAAATATATATTGAGCTATTCCACCTCATGCTCAATCATTTAAAAGATTATTTGAGGAGGATGAAATAAAATATTTAACCCCAGTAATTGTCAGTGTCGTCTCTTTATAGGATACTTGTAAGGAATGGCTATGCTAAAGTATTTATGTGCTATGTAAATTATGCCCTAGGGATGGTGAGGATTCAATTTCTCTCATTTATTGTCAACATTCAATTTTTTTTGTGTGTTTTTTTTGTGTTATATAAATTAAAAGAACAACTAAGAGGGGTGAATTGGTATTTTTAAATTTTTTCAATTTTATCCAACTCAGTTCCTTAACAAAATTTCCAGCAAAACACACAGTTAGGAAAAGACAGATAAAGAGTTGAGAGTTTAGGAAGATCACACCATGATATATAGTGGTTCACACCAAGTTTGCACTTGATGTTACGTCCACTCCTCAAGCACACAATAAGAGAGTTTTTATAATGAGGGTAACAACTAACAAGTATACAACAGCTAGCTAACCCTTTTTTCCAGGGGTTCACCACACTTGGTTTTACAAACTCACAAGTACAATAACAACCTAATATCCACCCAGAAGCTCTCTAAGCTATTACTAAATCTATCCAACCTTAAATGCTAAGGCTCACCCAATGGGTTTTACGCAGGAAGCTAGGCTAAGAGTAGAAGAGGATTTATGTTTTTCTCACTTAGAGAATAGTCACTAAGACTGAATAACACTAAGCTAAGATGAAGAGAATACAATTAAGAGTATTTCAGATCGTTATGCGTTGTATGGTTGTATCTGCTTCATTTCTTGTTCTGCTTCATAAATAGAGAGCCTCTGAAGGAATTAGCCGTTAGGAGCTGGAGCTTCAACGGTCTAAATAATGTAACGGCTCTTTCTAAAGATCATAGTAAGGTTGTCCATCTCGAAATCTTGATCAATCTTCACTTTGATCTTGCATTTAATGCTTGATGGAGCTTCAACGTTTTTTGCTTCCTTAACGTCTTTTTCCAGGTTCTTAACAACACATTGCTCGTCAGTACCTTCAACACTGTAGTCTTGATTTTTTCAACATGAATTAGAGTATTGGTAAGCAGAGTAGGTAGCATGTTTGCTTTTTGTACTTTATCTCGCACATCACACAGACAGCAAAGGAGCGTTTCTTTGAAAAGAAACTGGTGCAGTACATATTCTTTTCCATAAATGATAAAAGCTAAAATTCAAGGAAAAGTTGTTACAAAAGTCAAGAAGTGAACTAATCACTTTTAGAAGTCAACTTTCAGACTTGGGATTGATTCAACAAATATTTGACATTATCAANCTCAACTATTATCCAAGGCTTTTATATATAATATTAGCTAGTATATATTAAGTGAATGATCCATTAATTGAAGAATCTTCTCTTATGGGATTTGGACAGTGGGGAGAGGATTTAATTTTTCTCTTTTACACAATCTATATAATACTACTAATTAAGTTAATGAATATCTAAAGGTATAGCTTTTAAAAAGGGACTCCCATCTCAATAAAGTTAAATTTATTTGTGTACAGACCAAATTAAAATATATTTATCTTTTTTGTTTTTTAATACGGAAAAGAGTAATGCATTAAAGAGTGTAGGGTAGAGGGAGAGCTTTTGGCATTTATAAGAAGGGGCAGTGAGCGATCGAGGAATATGTGAAAGAGTGGGGTAGAAGAGGAATTAATAGAAGAAGCTAGCTATAGCTACCACATACATTAAGATACTCGATCGATATATATATAGTATGAGAGATTGCTAGTAAAAATGTGGAAAATAAGTGGAAGGTGTTTAAAGAGTTGGGTGAGTAAGGCAAAGCCTTATTTGTTAATGGTGGGGTTGCGATTTGGATTTGCAGGAGTATCGTTGTTCAGCGTAGCAAGTATGAAGCATGGAATGAATCGTTTTGTGTTTACTGCTTACCGCAATGCCTTTGCTGCACTTTGCCTTGCCCCTTTTGCATTCTTTCTTGAGAGGTCCTATATGCTATATATATATATATACTGCAAGCATGCACGCACATATATATTTTTTCATAGTTCATACATATACATATATATATGTATATGTATATTCTGTGCAGCTTTTAGATTACTTAGAACTTTGTTAAATAACACTTTTTTATATATGATTTTGCAGGAAAGTTAGACCCAAGATGACCCTCCGTTTAGCTTTAATCATAGTTGGACTCGGCTTTCTGGAGTAATCATCGATCTACTCGTCACTATTATATATATGGATTTATCTAACATGTGACCTTAGGATACATGATTGAAAATTACAATGATAGTGATTATTTTATAAAATATAGCGTCTAGTATCGTATCGTTTTAAAGTATGGGTCATTTGGATCACAAATTAAAGAAGGTAGACAAACGATTTGAATTTAATTAGGAGAAAATACGAAAAGTAGAGTTAGATCGTTGAATGAAGGAAGATAGCTACTTATTAACCTTTTAGATTTAGTGATTTGCTTTTCATCAAAACTGTAAAAGCTCTGAAATTGTATTGGCCATCCCTATTAAGTATTAAGTATTAACCAATGACCTGGAATTAAATTAATCAGTTGTCTGACTCATTAAAACAAAATAGGGCTGACTAGAAGCTTTGAATTAGTTCACTTATGAAATTTGAGCAGGTGTAGAGGTAAAACCTAAATTTGTGATTGATTACAGAGTCTTCTAATTAAATTTTAAAGTCGTGAGCGAGAAAGATGACAAAAGAAAAGAGTGTTTTTTTTTTTATAAGAAAAAAAAGAGGAAAAAAAAGATATGATTAAGATGGTCACATGATAAAACAATTCAGTTATGGGCATAAAATGATTGTCACACGTGGCACCACATTATACACTGAACGAATGATAATAAGTTATTACGTCAACCTTTTGGATTTATTTAAGACGTTTTTAAAACTTTAGAGCTTTTTCCTTAGAAATTATTTTTATGAATGATATACAATTTAGGCTTAAGTGCACTTTTGGTCTCCTAACTTTCGCAAAGGTCTCAATTTGGTCCCCTAACTTTTTTTGTTGCAATTTTGGTCCTCTAACTTTTGAAAACGTCTCAATTTGGTCCCCTAACCTTTTTATTGCAATTTTGGTCCCCTAACTTTTGAAAACGTCTCACCATTGGTCCCAAGTTAGGGGACCAAAATTGAGACTTTTGCGAAAGTTAGGGTACCAACGGTGAAACGTTTTCAAAAGTTAGGAGACCAAAATTGCAATAAAAAAAGTTAGGGGACCAAATTGAGACTTTTGCAAAAGTTAGGGGACTAAAATTACATCAAAAAAAGTTAAAGGACCAAATTGAGACCTTTGTGAAAGTTAGGGGACCAAAAGTGCACTTAAGCCTACAATTTATAAATGCAACGTTTTTATATGTTAGCAATTAGCTAGGTTTTGGCATTTTTGTCAGTGTCGCCATATAATCCAATAAGAAATTTAATTTAAATTTTAAGGTTGTGGTACTTTGTCGGTGTACTTTATATCCCCTAACGAATATGTCAAAATTAATTTTAGTATTTAATTTAAAAAAAATCAGTTAATACACATATGACATATATAATAATATATAGATAACATAATTTGACAAATTTGAAAATTAAAATGGAATATGCTTTGACATCATGTATAAAAGTAGTCCTCACAGTTATTCAGTAAAAAAACAAAAAAAAAAAAACAAAAGATGATAAACAATTAATTGATGTGTTGTTGTATATGATTTTTAGGCCAGTGTTCGATCAGAGTATCACTTTGTTGGGGATGAAGTACACTTCAGCTACGTACACAACCGCTCTTCAGAACTCTGTGCCCTCCATCACATTTGTATTTGCACTACTTTTCAGGTAATTCGTTAAAAAAATTTAAAATTATTAGAATAAAAAAAATATATAAGAGATTATTTTTAATCTTTTATTCTCCTCCAGAACACCATTGTAAATTCGTTAAAGTATTTTGAGCTTTTTCTTCCCTTCTCGTCCAAACAAGGCCTTAAAGTATTTTCAAGAGAGTCCTATTTGATCTCATAATTAAGTTTGAAGGAAGGTATTACGTACTAAAGTGTGTACATGTGTGTGTGTGTGTTGTGGAGGTTGGAGCGTGTGAAGATGAAGGAGAGAAAGAGTCAAGCGAAAGTGATAGGAACCATAGTATCATTTGGGGGAGCGTTAGTAATGACACTTTACAATGGTCCTGTCATTCACTTGTTAAAATCTGGCATTAATGCTAGCGTGCAACAGCATGAGGCACCAGAATCCTCCTCACACAAACAATGGCTCCTAGGCACACTTTTCTTACTTCTTGGCTGTGTTGCTTGGGCTTCTTTCTTCATCTTCCAGGTTCCAATTCATTCATTCATCAATTATATATAGGCCAAAGTGTGAATTTAGTCTTGCATCTTTACTTCAAGTCTCAAATCAGTCCTATATCTTTTCTTGTCTCAATTTTGGTCCCATATGTTTTGAAAATCCCCCACCGTTCGTCCTCTGTCCATTTTAAATTAAAGTTTAGTCCTGAAAACTTTAAGTCCTTTTCACTTTAGTCCCTGACTGTCAAAATGAAAGTGAAAGAGCATCCCTAAAGATTTTCAAACCTTACATCTTAGTCCCTCCTCAAAAGTTTAGATTTTTTAAAATTCTTTCTTAAAGCATTTGAAGACGATTATTTGAATGAGATTTCAGTGAGGATTGGGGTTTTTTGATGAGTTCTTGAGTTTCTCGGCAATTTTCATGCGTTTTCTAGTGAGTTTGGGGCATTTTCCGGTGGGTTTTAAATTTTCTGTGTTTTTTAGTTTTGGTTCCTCTGTCATTTGCTTTAATTTGTGTTGTTTTTGCATTTCTATTTCATTTCATGAATTAGGGACCAAGATGTAAGGTTTGAGAATTTTTAGGGATGCTCTTTCACTTTCATTTTGATAGTCAAGGGCTTGAAGTTTACAGGACTAAACTGTAATTTAAAATGGACGGAGGACTAACGGTGGGAGGTTTTCAAAATATATGAGACCAAAACTGAAAAAAAAAAAATATAAGACTGATTTGGGACCTGAAGCAAAGTTACAGGACCAAATTCGTACTTTGGCTTATATATATCAATGACAATAGTGAAAATAAATAATGGTGTATGGCATGCAGTCGATAACGTTGAGGAAGTACCCAGCGGAAATGTCGCTAGCATGCTTGATATGCTTTGTGGGTAGCTTACAAAGTGTAGCCGTGGCTTTCGTGATGGAGCATCACTCTGCTGCCTGGTCTCTGGGTTGGGACTACAGGCTCTTTGCTCCTCTCTACACGGTTCTTTTTTTTAACTTATCTTTCATTACTTATTTTTAAAACCCCATTAGATTCGATTTTTTAAGAAGGTGTCAAATCGTAATTATTAATTAAAATCACTCAAATATATATAACTTATTTCATACGAAACTAAATACTTAATCCTTTTATTATATGGATTTGATTTGATGAATTAATTGGAGTTGTCGCAGGGAGTAGTTGGGTCAGGAATTGCGTATTACATTCAGGGATTGGTGATGCAAAGCAAAGGCCCAGTGTTCATGACGGTCTTTAATCCGCTTTCAATGGTTATTCTTGCCATTTTTGGCTCCTTCTTTGTCTCCTCCGAACAACTCCACCTTGGAAGGTATATANTAATTACTAATTAAAATCATTCAAATATATATAACTTATTTCATACGAAACTAAATACTTAGTCCTTTTATTATATGGATTTGATTTGATGAATTAATTGGAGTTGTCGCAGGGAGTAGTTGGGTCAGGAATTGCGTATTACGTTCAGGGATTGGTGATGCAAAGCAAAGGCCCAGTGTTCATGACGGTCTTTAATCCGCTTTCAATGGTTATTCTTGCCATTTTTGGCTCCTTCTTTGTCTCCTCCGAACAACTCCACCTTGGAAGGTATATAACTATATATATCTCTTTATCTATCTATAGTCTATACATACATACATACTCAATTCTACTACATTTTTCCCTCTTATCTTAACATATTTGAATGTGCCCACTAACTCATGCACTACTGTACTATATATATATATATTTCAGTCTGATTGGGGCCGCAATTATCATTGTGGGTCTCTACTCTGTTGTGTGGGGGAAAAGCAAAGAGAATGCCGCACATGTAACTCCCTCATTATTAATGGCAACGGAATCATCGACGCAACAACTGCCAATTTTAAATACGAATACCAACACCTCATCACCGGATAATATTCCCAAAATTGATAATGTTGCTCCTCACACAACCATTCACCATCATCATCATACCACCCAGTAACAAATATATATAGATGTATAATCAATGATGATTGCTTCTTCATATGCACCACATCTAACTTAATTTATATATATATATATATGGTGTGGTTTTGTATCATCCATCATTAATCTGGACTTTACCTATCCATAAACTCTATATTAATTCTCTATCCTTTTCTTTGCGTGCACGGCTTAATTATATACTTACAGAATTAGTTTCACATCAATTAGTTGAGTTCATTAATGAATGCCATCGAGTTATTTATTAATTAATTAAATTATTATATCTACACAGCCTTCCGGCGGCGGTGTTGTCTCTCCAATCAAAGTGTTCTAATTTCCATGATAATTAAGAAATCTCAAGCTGTTCATCATAAGCTGTAATTTAACAACATGTAAATCCAACTTCGCAATCACTCGTGTAGTTTTTTTTTTTTCAAATCAATTTAATTAAATGCCACTTCAAAGTGATGGCCGGGAGGGAGCAACAATCTATATATATATATATACTAGGGGCTTGGCGTGCCCGTTACATGTAACGTTTGAATTGATTTAAAGTTGAAGATTATATTAAATTTTTATATTGATAAAAGAGTAAGTTTGGGACCAATTTGAGAAATTATAAAATATTTAGGACCAATTTGAAATTACCTCATATGGGGAGAGTGAGTGGGGAGAGAGTGGTGGCATTTTTAATTTTTAATTGTTTTTTGCATTTTTTTAATTCATTTATTTTTTTAAAGAAGTGGGGAGAGTGAGTGGGAGAGAGAGTGGGTGATTTTTGTTTTCTTTTTTAATTTTTTAATTCACTATTTTTGACCAATCATAAGGGGTGGAGCCATATAATATAGTATAGATATATTCTGATTCTTAAACCAGTCCCTATATGTAACAATAAGATATTAAAAATAAGACAAAGAGCAATACCTTGCTGGTGTTTCATTAATAATATTCAAAACCATGTGAGTATGGTTAGGTAGTTACTCACTTAGTCACTTAGTTAAGTGGTGGGGTTCAAATTTTATATTTGGATATAGAAAACATTCTGTAACTGGCCATTTACTCTTAAGTGTTGTGTTAGTGGTCGAAACCAACAAATTAAATCCTACTACTTCGAGTTCCTTAATTTTGCAAATAGTGGTGAGTAGGGTCGATTCCAACGGGGAAGAATGACTAAGATTCAAGCTTAAAAATAACAATAAAACTTAAAAGTGAAGAGTGTTGTGAATTATGATTCTAAATGATGAAAATACTAAAATAAAGAGAAGTAAATTGGTTTAAGGATTCAATTAACAAAGTAAGCAAGAAAATTGTTTTAGAAATTCAACAATAAAAACATCTAGCCGGGTTGTATATTGAAATGAAGTTTCTCATGTTAATCATTGACAAAACATCTTATAACCTTGAGTTTGCTTAGCTTGAAGAAAAATCAGATTTCATCAATATCTCACAAAAATCAGAAGTTGGAATCGACCTACTATACCTTCATTTATCTCAAACTCTTAAGTAACAGACTCTCAAATTCAAGAACAATTAAAGCAAGAGATAAACTAAGCCTAATTTAACTAGGTCTCAGTGGTGGTAGCTAAACTAGAGATTCCTTCTCATACTTTTGAAAATAGAAATGAAGCTATTCTACTAACAAAGCATGTGTCACTTCTCTAAACATCAAACAACAGATTTGAGCCTAGATGACAAGATTAATCAAGAATGAAATACAATCAGGGGCCCTTTAATATCATCCATCCAAGACAATCATAGAATTAAATCAGAGAGAAAATCAAAACTCAAAAGGAAAATAAGATTGCATTAAGCTCAAAGTATAGTCTCAAAACATGAAATTCTCCAAATCTCTATACAACCAAACTAGATTAGAGGTCTAGCCTCTAATGTTCATGACAAAAACGAAATTAAAGCTAAGGAAAAGAAGAAAAACTAATGGAGATGAAGATAGGATGAAGATGGCGGCTGGGTTTTCTCCCAAAATGCTTCCCACGAGCTCCTCTCTGTTCTGCCTCCAAAGTGTGCTTGAATCCCTCTCCAATTGCATCCTCTCAGTTAAATATGCTTATCTTTCCAAAATAAAACCCTTGACACATGATTGGCACATGACCACCACTAAATGAATCTGAATATTCCTCCAAATAGAAGGCTGAGGTGGCAGCAAATGATTGAGTCACTAAAAGAAAGACAAACAGAGTTAAAATTACTCCAGCAAAGAAAATGGGTTAGTCCTCTGCCCATAGGACTTGAGATTAGGCAAAATTAGAGAAAGAAGAGGCAGCCAACAAAACCAGAATAAAAAGACAATTAAGTGGATTTAATGACTGATAAAATGAGATAATTTGGTCTGAAAATAAGCATAATAGAACTGCTAACATGGAGGACCCACAACGAAGGAACTATTCAGTATTCTCAACCATTGATACCTTAATTTATACCCAAAAAAAAATATTCAAAAATGAGTAGAAAGTAATATTATTCCTTTCAAGATTGTTTTGTTATATATGAGATATAGATAATACACGAAACATCTCTCTCTTCTTTTTTTTTTTTTTTTTTTTTT
>QANZ01044091.1:42108-63324 GCA_003254925.1 Chamaecrista fasciculata
TATATATATATATATATATATATATATATTTTGAAGATTTTTTTTAAAAGGTCCAAAATGTTGCTTTTAGGGACTTTTTTTTTTCTTTTTCAGGGTCCAAAATACTCCATTTTAAACATCTAAAAATTAAAAACTCTAAGTTTGCTGTTTGAATATTGAGCTTAACTTGTAGTTCTTTTGGATATGAACGTAATTGGAATACTTTTGAGAAGGAAAGAAACTTTAAACATGACCTTTTTTTTTACAAATCTTATTATTTTATTCTATTTATATAGTTAAGTTAATTATTTATAACCATTCATTATTTAGGTTCACACGAAGAGAATGAATCGTATGATTCAAAGAAAGATGAATGAGTTGGTTTATGTTATATTTAATCGAAAATTGAAATGGAAAAGAACTATAAGGGAGCTTAACAACATAGAAGTTTTTTTTCTGATGATGAATGGATCACTGAGAATAATGAAAAAAGATATGAAGACATAGATGAAGTAGAAGACGAAACCCACCGGCAAAAATTTGAGTGAGATTTCAGTGAGAATTGGGATTTTTGGATGAGTTTTTCAATTTCTCGGCGAGTTCCGTACGTTTTTCGATGAGTTTTAAATTTTCTGCGTTTTCAGTTTTGGTCTTTCTGTCATTTACTTTTAATTTGTGTTTTTTTTTCATTTCTATTCCATTTCATAAAGAATTCATGGATTAGGGACCAAGATGTAAGGTTTGACAATCTTCAGGGATGCTCTTTCACTTTTATTTGATAGGGACTAAAGTGAAAGGAACTTGAAGTTTTCAGGAATAAATTGTAATTTAAAATAGACGGAGGACTAACGGTGGGAGGTTTCTAAAACATATGGGACCAAAACTGAGAAAAAAAAATAATAAGACTGATTTGGGACCTGGAGCAAATTATACAAGATCAAATTGGAGACAAAAAAAGTTATTGAACTGATTTGGGAACTGGAGCAAAGTTACATACCAAATTCGCACTTTGCCTAATTTATATATATAATATTTTTTTAAGGAAATTTATAAAATCTTACGATCTAGATCCAATCTTACAATTTGATCTATCTTATATCTCTACGTCTTGAATCTCGATCTTGACTACCTTAGCTAGTTGAAAGAGATACATGAACCACTTATTATCACGCATACGCTGAAGAAAGGCGAGAAAAAAAAAAACTAGAAAATAATTTATAACAGAAACACAAAGAAGATGGGATTTGGGTCTGTTTGTTTGGGAGGCGAATCCTCTATAATCAACTTTTTAGCAATTCCCTCGATTTGAGCAAATCTAAATTGTCTGATTGATCTGATCGCTTATATTTTGCCACGTGGACGCAATTTTTTCCCCTCCTGCCATCAAAAGACTATCAAATTTCTTTTCGTCGTCTTCCTCCTCCTTCTTCATTTCTGCAAATTTAGGGTTTGATTGGTAATCCCATTTCTTGTTTTCATTTTTACTAAAAATAGAAAACAAGTAAAAAGATGTGTTTGGTTGAAATTTTCAAAAATGATTTCTTAAAAATGTTTCTAAAATTTGTGGGATTTTTGGAAACGTCTAAAAGACGTTCTCACCATTTCCTGAAGAAACTTTAGAAAATTGGAAACACGTGAAAACACGGTGGCAGAGTGGTAATTAGTATAAAAGACTAAATAATGACATTTATTTTGAATATTAGCTTTCTCAAACCCGTGACCATCCAATTCCTTTAAAGTGAACTGTGACAATTTGTATATGTGGCATCAAAGGCTTTAATACTCTTTTTTTTGACCAGAAAAGGCTTTAATACTTGACTTTATATATACTCTCCAATTTCACTCGGCCCACTTATTGGTCCATTTTTTTAGTTTTTCAAAATTTAAAAACCATAATCATTTTCATGTCTTTTATTTTCAAGGCCAAAGTCCTATTTTGGTCCCTCAGTTATGCTCAATGTTTCAAATTAGTCCCTCAGTTATTTTTCGTTTCATATTGGTCCTTCAGTTTTTCAAAACTTGACACAGTTGGTCCCTCAAACATTTTTCATCCATTTTTCCGTTAAAAAAAAGACAATTAATTTTTAACTCTTAAAAGTTTAAATTTTTGTATCAACAACTTTTTTCTCAACTAAAATATAAGAAAGAAAAAATAATTGGATGATTTTAGTTTATTTAAAAAAAAAAAAAACAACTTCTCTCCCTCATCTGTCTCCTCTCTCTCCGGGGTTTTTAGCATTTCAACCAAAATGTAATGCTTCCTTGGTGGATTTGACACTTTGATGATATTGATACCCAGATGAGTCTGTGAATGAACGAATCTTCCTTCCTTTGTATTTTCACTTCATATTTCTTGGATTTTTCATTTTTCACACTCATTTCAGCTTGAGTCTTCTAGGTTTCGCCAAAATGGGTTTTGGTGGACTTTCTCAGTAATGGGGTTATACACTTTTGGTCAGTAGTCCTTTGGGGAAAAAATTTGTTGTTGTGTGTATCTTCTTGTTCATTTTTCTGCAAGAACATATGGCTCCGGCCATAGATTTTCCCAAATGGCGGTGGGGGAAGAAGAGCAACACGAAGAAGGGAAACCCAGTAGTAGTAACTATGGAGAACCCAAATTACTCTGTGCTTGAAATAGACGGCCCAAAATACACTTTCGGAGTGGTGAAATGAGGCATTGGAGATGTTGTAACATCGGAGATCGCGAATAGCAAGAGCGTGGTGAAGCTTTGGGATAGTATAGGATTTGGATTCGCCGATTCGGTTTAGACTTCAACGATTCCCATTACTCCTCCACTTCCGCCGCCGGATGTGCGATTCCCGGCGAAGAACCGCCGTTGCCGGCGTTGTCTAGCTTATCTCCGGCGATTAGCTTTGACGGTTTGGGGAGAGAGAAGAGAGAGAATTTGTTTTTTTTTTTAAAATAAACTAAAATCCCCAATTATTTTTTCTTTCTTATATTTTGGTTCAGAACGGTCCTTAATGTAAAAATTTAAACTTTTAGGAGTTAAAAATCAATTTCGTCTTTTTGTTAACGGAAAAATGGATAAAAAACGTTTGAGAGACTAACTGTGTCAAGTTTTGGAAAATTGTAGGATCAATCTGGAACGAAAAATAACTAAGAGACCAATTTAAAATATTGAGGATAACTGAGAAACCAAAATAGAACCTATTTCAAAATCATATTTTGACTTTGCAAACTAAGCAAATTTTCTAAATCTTAGAATTTAAAAAATGGAAACTATTTTTAAAAAACAAAAACAAGAAATAAAAATAGAAAATGTTTTCATCAACCAAACACCCCCTTATTTTCTCATTCTCTCCCTTTCTTGCCAAACACTATCAAATTTCTTTCTTTCTTTTGCAAACCGCATAAATCCAAAAATCCAATTTCTAATAAATCATAATTTTATCTTCACATATGTCAAATTACAATACATCTCATACATTTTCTTCTTCCCAATTTACACAACAAACTTAGCATGGGCAGTCCATAAAATTACGGATCTAGTAAGTAGTAACTAAAATTCAAAAAATCGCACAAAACTAAACCAAAGAAAAGAAGAAAAACCCCAAAGCTGAAATTTCACATGAACTGATACCACAACTGTAATTAGAAGAAAAACTTAGCATGGACAGTCCATAAAATTACGGATCTAGTAAGTAGTAACTAAAATTCAAAAAATCGCACAAAACTAAACCAAAGAAAAGAAGAAAAACCCCAAAGCTGAAATTTCACATGAACTGATACCACAACTGTAATTAGAAGCAAACATGAAAATTTTATCACCTTCAGTTGTTAAAACTTAAAATTCATCTTCTCATAATACCGAAAGAAATTTGAACGGCCGTTTGGGGGCCGATTAAAATCCCTATAAGTTGCAGAGGGGGATGCGCTAATGCCGAAGGCAGAGGCGTAGGCGAAGGGAGTGCAGTAATGAAGAAGGAAGAAGAGAAAAAAAATCTGACCCAGTTGATAAGGAGTCAACTCATAACTCAGGTCGTGAGTTTGAATCTCGCTGCTTTGAGGGTCTTGTTGATAAGTAATTTGTAAGTATCTCTGTAAGCGCTCATAGAGCTTGGAAGCATGTCTTGGCCTTGGTGAACTCTGGTCGTACTTACCTAAACTTTCTTTAAACTTGAAAAGAATGCAGGGCCTGTTTGGGAGCCTCCCCATCTCAATCCAATCTCATCTTAGATGTTGAGATGAGATGATGTTGTAATTGAATGAGATGAAATGATGTATTGTTGTTTAGATGATTTGAGAGAAAATGATGTTAAATAGGGTGTGAAATTATATAAAAGGGTATATAATGATTGTGGTTAGGTGAAATAGGTTGTTGGATTTATTTATTTTGTATAGGGGTATAAATGGTAAGAAATAATGAAATGATATTGAGATGAGATGAGATGAGATGATAGATGTTTGGTGGTGGGTTGGATGAGATGATGTTGAGATTAGATGCTCTTTGAAAGCGTGAGGATAAGATATTTTTGGATGAAGGGTTTAGGGTCCATCTCATTGGATGAGATGATGGACCAAAATTAAAATAAAATTAAAATTATTTTAAGATTACAATTTGGTCCATAAATTTGAATCGGTCCAATTAATCGATCTCTAACATGTGTAAATGATAACTCGGGGACCGTAAAAAATCCCAGCCATCAATAATCGAGTTTATTTATGAAATTCAACAACAAAAAATAATAAACATTAGTTTGGGGACTAGAATGCAAATAACATGAAAATTATTGTAAACATACAATTTGGTCCACAACTTTGTATCATCCAATGAATCGGTCCATAACTAATCTCGTAGTTTGATAAACAAAATAAGACCAGAAATAGTTTTATTACCGAAACGAAACTAATCTCACAATTTAAAGATTAGACTAGCAACAATGCCAACAAATGGGGAGATAACAAATTATTTTAACTCTTTTTAATTTTTACACAAAACTTCATAAAATATATTGAAAAAAAGTATGGATTGAATTGTATAATAGTAAAAAACATATAGGAATGTTGCAGTTTGGACTAAAAAATATAACAAATATTTTGCGGACCAAAATGCAACTCATCTCGTAATTTGAGTAAAAAATCAAACCATAAATAGTTTTATGACCGAAACAAATAGAAGAACATTAAGACAATAAAAAACAAAACAACATTGGAATTTTTTGGCTACCCATGATTCGAACAAAAAAAAAACTAACATGTGGAAACTTGTGTATTTTTCCAACAAAAAAAAATAACCGTTATTTCTCCATTATCCACAGCGTATAATCATCGGATGATTTTGGACATAAATATAGAACAAAAAAGAGTTTGAGGAGCAAAATGAAACTAATTGCATAGTTTGAGGATAAGAAACTAAACAAAAAATAGTTTTAGGAGCCAAGGAAACTGAGCTCATGATTTGAGGATCAAAATGCTTATTTAAGTGAAGAGAATATTGTAACGAGAATAGAAGAAGATTGTAACTTAAAAAATAATTTAAAGATTCAATTGTATATTTTACTCAAAACAAATAGAAGAATATTGAGATTAAAAAAAATAACAACATTGCAAATGAACAAAAATAATTTTTGTTTAATTAAGTTAATATAAATATATATATAAAATACAATATATAACATTTTTATATAAATATATATATATATATTTATTTGAGAATTGAGAGTAAGAGAGAAAGAGAGAAAGAGAGAGATATAATATAGGTGTTTGAGTAGTGTATGACGATAACAATAATGTTCAAAGGAACAGAACACTTGGATGCATGGATGCAATCATGCATGTTTTCATAAATAAATGTTCTGTGCATAATGCTGTTATTAAGGGAGATTACTTTGATGTTTATGAGACATGATCATCATCTCATTGTGTAATCAATATCTTTCTATACTAATATATATGGGTTTGGCCATTTTTGGTCGTCCTGGTATTGTTCTTCCAGTATAAGATATCTTATACTAAATTCAAATTATATTTGGCCAAAAAAGAAACTTCAAATTATGAGAAACATTTCAGATTTTAATTATTGTATTAAATTCCTTTTTTTCAGTTACTCAAGGTGGTCCATCCGACTTTGATGGAACGTAGTAGCATTGTATTTTGATAACCGCAATGAACGTGTCCCCTGTTATATAATTTGATAATCCCATGTTTAGCAGTTAGCACCACTTCTCTATGTTTCCCCTTTTAGATGCATTTTTTTTTAGTATTTGCCGCCATCGTCTTCAGGTAATCCCTTTCCCCGTCTTCCAGAACATAATTTTGTTTCTTCCATTGTTTATGTTCGAAAATGGAGGATGCAGGGTACTTATCTAGATTTGATTAAGGAGTGTTTTACTGGTCTCCTTTGTAGATTTTTTATGTTCTGTATTTTACTCTTTCTAAGATTTTTTTTTGTTTTTTTGTTTTCTTTAATTGGCGTTTATAACCTTTGTCGGTTTTGTAATAAAAAAAATGTTCATTTGACCCAAAAGAGAGAAATGATCACATAAATCTTTTTTATTTGAATTGGATTGCAAAGAGAGAATGCGGGGTTGGTCATTGATGCATCAAAAAAGACAGTGACAGAAGACTGAGAAGACGGTGAATATTCAAAAATTCTCAAAGTAAATCGGTTAAAAGAAGTTTGATTCACCATTTCTGCTTTCTGTTGATGATAATTTTGGAGAAGTTCAGTTTCATTATTTGGGCCATTGGGACCTTTCTGTTTATTGTCTGTGTTCTTATTCTTCAAATTGTGCCATATGAAACAGAGGCTACCAATTCATTCTATTATCTAACAGAGTCATGTATTCTCCTATTACTAATATATAACAAAAATATAATATTTTATTATTTTTTATTTTGATTTTGTATTAAATTATTATTTTTTTAGTATTTCAATTTGACCCAAAAACAAATTATTGATAATTACAATAATTTAGATACTGAATTGTATATCATTAACCTTTTTAAAATAATTTTTTTATTTCAACACTACAGAAAATTACCAATATAACCTAAAAGATAGAGAATGGATTACCAATAGTCCAATATACCAAAAATCTTTGATTAAATTAATATAAATCATATATATATAAAAACTAAATTCACTTTCGGAGTACTATTTGACCTTGTTTGACAACGTCTCCAATTGGATAGAGAAAACTCGTTAACAGTAATTTGTAACTCCATTTTTGTTGCATTCAAACTTCAATCGAGAGAAATTCGTGAAATAAGTGGCCCATTTTTTGGCCAAATTTCATGCTTGATTTGACCTTGTGTGCCAATAACTCCAATTAGGAAAAGGCTAAAGTCCTATTTTGGTCCCCCAGTTATGCCCAGTGTTCCAAACTGGTCCCCCAGTTATTTTTCGTTCCATATTGGTCCCCAGTTATACAAAACTTGGAAAAGTTGGTCCCTCTAACAGTTTCCATCCATTTTTCCGTTAAAAAAAGATAAAATTGTTTTTTAACTCCTAAAAGTTTAAATTTATTGCATCAAAGACATATTTCTTTATAATAGAACCAAAATGTAAGAGAGATTTTTGTCTGAAATAAATTAAAACCCCCCAATTATTTCTTCTTTCTTTCATTTTGGTTCTATTATAGAGAAAAATATTCTTAATGAAAAAAATTTAAACTTTTAGGAGTTAAAAATCAATTTTGTCTTTTTTTTTTAACAGAAAAATGGATGGAACTGTTAGAGGGACTAACTTTGTCAAGTTTTGCATAACTGGGGGAGCAATATGGAACGAAAAATAATTGGGGGACCAATTTGGAACACTGAACATAACTGAGGGACCAAAATAGAACTTTGGCCATTAGGAAAATAAAGAACTCATTAAATTTAACTTGTAACTCTGATTTCACTAAATTCAAATTTGAAACGAGAGAGATATGACTATATTCAATAGTTAAATACCAACAATGCAATTTTTAAAAAACATTATGGACCAAAACGTAAAAAAAAAACTTTAAGGACCAAACAAAACTTTGATAAATATTAAAGACCAAAATTAATTTTTGACCTTCATGCATCTCAGTTTTTCTCATCCTTAATATATATTTCTAAGATTGGATACTTAATTCCTTCTCACATAAATAGAAAATAATTTTAATACTCACTTATATTCATATTCGAGCTTGAGGATTGTAATATTCTACCCATACTTTATTGTCCCTTGGGCAGTTAGGCCTGAACTTCTTATCTCCTTATATATGGGAGTGAATCTTCTTCATTTTATATTCTCTCAATTTCTCTCCATGAAATAAGTGTTGACCGTTTTTTATTTTTTTTTGAGCCTGAGGAGTTAACAGTTGTAATTATTAGGTGACTTTTCTATAAGGTTATTACTTATTAGACATGGATGCAGATTTGTCGATCACAAGGTAGGTATTTCTAAATATTAAATAACTTTTGCTACACGTATTTCAGCCAATAATATGATGAATTACATTTATTTTATTTTATGGTCCTCGTGATTATATTCCGTTTCTATTAACAATGAGAGCAAAATCTCATTCAATCAAATAAGTTAAGAACAACCTGACCAATAAATTAAAGAACAACATGACCAAAAAACTATTTTAAATAAAGTACTGAAACTAATACTCTTTGCACTAAATTGCTCACAGATTATCTTGGTATCTTCATGAACGTAAAAATATACAAGGTAAATTATACTTTGAAATTGTTTAATATTAATAGTTAGATTTATTTTGTTATCATATACTCAAATTTAATTTTACAGAAGCATATTCTATATGGACTGTCTGTGCCATTCGCACATTGATACCTCATTTATACCTTGTGTTAACGTTTCAATCTTTTAAAAAAAATCATGCGACTTGCTTTAATATATATATTGGTTACTTTTTTTGTGGAATTTAAGTACTGTTTTATCCTCACTGTTGTAATATTGCATATTATATATATATATATATAATTTATCTATTTTTCTCTGATTTTCTTCACAATTATAGTGTTCAAATATTATAGAAATGATAGATCGATCCAAGTTAAGTAGCAAGTAGCTTGTGAGCAAATTTTTCTTTTGGATTGGTATTGTAAGCCTATTTATAGGCTCCTCTTTCATTTTAATTAATGAAGCAAAAAAAGCAAAAAACAAAGTTTATGAGAGCTTCCATGTTTCTTCCTCCCAAAAATCTTAACAGTTGTATCAGAGCTTTAGGTTTTGAGAGTTTATGAGGTAGAGTAGCATATCTCTCACATGTTGAGATAATGTTGCTACAAAGGATTCTGCTAGTGGGAGGAATGGATTCTTAAGAAGAAGATGAGATAGGAGTGGTACAAGAAGTCGAAGAAGAAGTGGATCTTTTGTGAGAAACGCACAAGATTTGATGTTTTTTTTGGAGAGATGGTGCTCCAATGGAAAAATGATGAGAAAGTGCATTATTATGGAAAGAAGAGAAGCTTCGAAGAAATGATCCATAAAAAAGTTAATGATTTATGCAATTAAACTGAATTTTCTTGTGAAGAAATTTCAGTTTAAGGGAGGAATTATTATGAATAATTAACATTATTAATGTTAGTAATTCAAAAAAAATGAGTATGTGCCGTTGAGATTTTTGACCAAGTTTTGGGGGTTGATTTGTTTGGATTATTTATTTTATTGAGTTTGTTAAGTAGCAAGTAGCTTAGTGAGCAAATTTCTCTTTTCGGATAGCATAATAAGCCTATTCATAAGCTCCTCTTTTATTTCAATTAATAAAACAAAAGAAGCAAAAAAACAAAGTTTGTGAGAGTTTCCATATTTCAATAGCAAAAATCCTAACCATTCCTTAGTTGATAATGCAATCGAAAATGAAATTTGGAAACACCCCATAAAATATCTCTTTTGCACCGAAAAAAAGTCCCATATTTGATCAAATGAATGCAAGAAAATCCACAAAATGTATTTGAAGTTTTCATATTGACCCCAAAATTTTTTTAAACTTTTCATTTTAGTCCCTAGATAATATGTATCTAGAGACCTATTTGTAATTTTTTGAAAATTTTTTTAGGTCAATATGTATTTTTTGCATAATTTATTATGGTTAAAATTACAAAATAGTTTCAAATGGTACCAAAGTGTTAATGGAGAATACCACAGGGTACCAAAGTGTCATTTTTTAAACCACAGGGTATCAAAGTGAAATATGACCAAACCATAGGATATCAAAGTGTAATTTACCCATATTAAAAAGCACTAATTACATACACAAGATCCGAAACACTTAATTCTTGGAAATAATATTTCAATTAATGAATAAATAAATGGAACAAAATAATAATAGACATAAAAACTACTTAATATATGTTGGCTTAACTTAAATTCACATACGGTATAAGACGACAGATATATATAGTATTTTAATTATTGAGATAGTGTTCACAATATGACTTTCCAAACAATATCTCACTCCAGCAAAGAAGCTCCGCGATCCATTTTATCTTTGGCGGTTTGGCCAGTAGTTTGTGTTCACATGAGACATATGTGGAGTAAATCCTTCAATTTGCTCAATTTTCACAATGTAATGTAATTGTATTCCCATGTAAAAGTCACAAAAGCAACCATTGAATATAATGTCATTTATAACATTAATTAATTAATTGTAAACTCTCGAAGGCATAATGTATCAAAATTAAAATGGATTGAGTTTAATTTTTTTTTTGTCATACACAAGAATGGACAAAACACTTAACATGGTTATTAGTCTTTATTCTCATATAACCTACTTAAATACTCGCACACACACTCACTCCCCACCGATGTGGGGCTTGAAACCACCACAAGGGCATGCGCCTTGCACTCCCATACACACACATGCAACGTAGTGAATTTTAAGGAATTTAATAATTAACTTAATGTATGCTAGATCTTGATTAGCTCAATTAATAATAGTGTATCAAAATTCAAACGGATTCAGCTCAATTAATATATGTATATATATATATATATATTATATAAGATACAAACACATGCAACGTCGTGGTGAATTTTAAGGAATTAAATAATTAACTTAAAGTATGCTCTAGATGTTGAATATCAAGAGCTCCCTCGCCTATATAAATCGTGCATCATCAAGAACAATTCAGAAAGGGAGCAAAGACATTAAATCCCAATGGCGAGCTATATCAGCCTAAAATTATGGGTTTTCAGCGTTCTTCTTGTCTTGGGTACCATTTTGCTTCCTGTTTCTAATAGTATCACATTACCTTCTTTTAAAGTTAAAGGAGCCAACCTTGGTGGTTGGCTTGTCACTGAAGGCTGGATCAAAACTTCTCTCTTCAAAGACATTCCCAGAAAGGAGTTCTTGGTTAGTAGCTTGTAGGATTTACTTGACTATCATATATATATATATATATATATATTTCTTTTCTTTTCAAATATTATACTGCATGCATATGGACAGCTGAAAAATCACTTCGTTATTGTATGTTATATACATTAACATTCCCACTAAAAACTCCCTTTTCTGAATTTTTGTTAGGATGGAACCAGTCTACAGTTCAAGTCTGTGGCAACTGGAAAATATCTTTGTGCTGAGAATGGAGGAGGAACAATCGTAGTGGCAAATTGCTCGGAACCCCAAACATTTAGAGTGAGTGAGCTATATATACATGAGTTATCATTAAACTTTTGTTGTTTGGGGTCCAAATATGACAATGTTTGTGTTTGTTGTAGTTGTGGAGGATAAACCAGAACACATTCCGAATTAAGGTGCCTGGCAACCAATTTGTGGGGTTAGAAGGAACTAAGGTGGTTGCCAACCATATATATCCTATCATTTCTGAGACGTTTGACATTGTTAAGGAAACTGAATGCTCCACGAGTGTTCGAATCAAAGCATCCAATGGATTTTACTTGCAGGTGATCATACAATGCATATATTTTATTATTTTAAACCGTTTCGCTTAATTTTCTTTCGGTAAAAAAAGCTTGCATCTGTCTCACCACGTACTCAAGAAACTGTTGGCTTTGAAAAATCTATATTCTAATTAATAATAATATTCAAATTCAACATAAATATGAGATTTTATGTGGGATGATGAAATTTGCAGGCAAAAACAGAGGAGTTAGTGACTGCTGATGTTGAGGAAGTCTATGGTTGGGATAATGATGACCCCACCGTTTTTAGTTTGACAATTACTGGTCAAATAGATGGTGAGTTCCAAGTCACAAATGGGTATGGCCCTGAGAAAGCTGCCCAAGTTATGAAGGTAATAACATTATTAATTACCATGCATGTCTACTATTGTAAAAATAAAGAAAAAAACTTAATCCATTATATTCCATCATTTGGCCTGACTAAAATAACCAAGTTGAAGGTTTGGACATTATATATGGGGGATTTGTTGAATGTGATCAGGAACACTGGGATACTTTCATTGTGGAGGATGACTTCAAGTTCTTAAAGGATAATGGATTTAATGCTGTAAGACTTCCAGTTGGATGGTGGACTGCTAAAGATCCACACCCACCTGCCCCATTTGTTGGAGGTTCCTTGAAAGTATTAGACAGGGCCTTCGCTTGGGCAAAGTATGTTTCCATCCATATATATATGCATTATTTATATATTTTCTAAATTGAGCTTAGCTTCTTGATACCAATATCATGGGATAATTAACAATTAATTGGTCATGTGGTTGTAGGAAATATGATCTGAAAGTCATACTAGATCTTCACGCAGCACCAGGAGCTCAAAATGGAGTTGCTCACAGTGCTACAAGAGATGGCAATCTAGATTGGGGAAAAACAGATGAGAACATTCATGAAACCCTTGAAGTCATAGACTTCTTTACTGCAAGGTTACCTTGTGATATATATAAATATTAATTTTTATTTATTTTGTTACACTATATATATTAATTAATTAATGTTGATCGATGGCATGAAACTAATTAAATAAATTGGTATTGGTAGGTATGCAAATCACCCAAGCTTGTATGCAGTAGAGCTGTTGAACGAGCCTTTGGCACCATATGTTACCCTAGAGACGTTGGAAAAATATTCGAGAGCTGGATATAAAGTTGTACGAAAGTACTCGCAAACAGCGTATGTGGTGCTTTCGGTTAGGCTAAACTTTGAAGAAATGGACAAGCCTTCACCTACGGAACTGCTTCCTCTTGCGAATGAACTTGACAGATCTGTGATAGATGTTCATTGGTACAACTATTTCTATCCAGACACATTGACTGATGTTAGCAAGAACATTGATTTCGTTCGCGACAATCGCACAACGCATATAAGTGAACTGACAACCGCAAGTGGACCACTTGTGTATGTTGGAGAATGGTCAGCTGATTGGCCATTGAAAAAATCAGATCATACAGAAGAGGACTTCAAAGAATACGTTGAAGCCCTAATTCACACTTATGAGCAAGCTTCATTTGGTTGGACTTTCTGGACTCTCAGAGTTCAAAATGATCGCGAGGACAAGAGGAAGTGGTCTCTCGAGTGGATGATCAAAGAGGGTCACATCCAATTTTAGATTAGGCTTTCTCATTTTGTCCCCATTTCCATCTCGCTAATAATGCAAATGCACCTACCTACTATATCTACCGTTGCTATCGCTAGTGTGTCTTGGTTTTATGCTTAGCTAGTCTTCTTTGTATTGAGTCGGTATTCTCTATGAGGTCTGTACTGAACGTTTGTTTTTGATGAAATCCACTTTTATGGAAAAAAAAATATCCCACTTTTAATATAAGGGTAAATTACATAAAAGGTCCCTGTGGTTTAGTTCATTTTCAGAAAGGGTTCCTTTGGTTTAAAAAGTGACAAATAAGAGCTTTGTGTTTGCTCGGTTAACAAAAAGGGTCCCGACATCTAAAATTTGATAAAAGTTTTGGCTAAAATACTATTTTAAGACACTAACTATTAATTTTTCTGCGTTTGACTCTTTATTTGTATAAGTTGACTTGGACAAAAAAAAATTATGGTAATGAAAAGAAAAGATAATCATCAAAATTTTACACTCACGCACTCAAAACCCAAAATTCACCGTTTCACTCCCCTTCTCCCCAATTTGAACCCTAATCCACAGTTCGAACAAAAATCAAAATTCCAATGTTTGGATCATCATACGCATAACTATACGCATTAGGGCACGAATTTCTTCGAGTAATACGTGGCTTTGCAGGTCACAAGGTTTCCATACACTCCTATGCAGCAATACTCGTCGGTGTCGAACACATCGCACGAACTCCTACACACGATTACTTTTTCGTTCGCCTTCACGGCCAATTCTGACGGTCATTGCGCTCTAACGTCGGAATCGCACCCGACGGTGGTACAATTTCCTCTTCCGTTAATCGGCATTATGACGATGGGGACATTGAAGCCGTCAACGAGGCTAACGTCGTAGTAATCGACCGATGCGAGTGTGAATTCGACGAGTGAGCCGGAGGCTGTGCATTTCAAGGAAGAACCGTAGGATCCGTTTTCGGATGAGTCAAAGTTGCAGCCGGTTCGTGCCCAGATCCGGCCCACCCACCCGACCAGAGCGGTGAAGAATTGGCGGGGTTTTAGAATGAAGCCTCCACCATTAAAGTAGACGCCGGTTTCTGGTTTTTAATGCAACATAAAGTTGCGGAAATGTCAAGTGTGGGTTAGGGTTCATATTGAGGAGAAGGGGAGTGAAACCGTGAGTTTTGGGTGTTGAGTGTGTGAGATTAATGATGTGTAAAATTTGGATGATTATCTTTTCTTTTCATTACCGTAAAACTTTTTTTTGTGCTTAATTTTTTCATACAGATAGGGAGTCAAACGTATAAAAATTAATAGTTAGGGTCTTAAAATAGTATTTTAGCCAAAATTTTCGTCAAATTTGGGATTACCCCCCGACCCTTTTTGTTAACGGAGCAAACCACAAGGCCCTTATTTGTCACTTTTTAAACCAAATGGACCCTTTCTAAAAATGGGTCAAACCCCAAGAACCTTCTGTGTAATTTACCCTTAATATAATTTAAGCCAAAGTATTTTTTCATCTTTAAAGTTTAATATTAATTTTTAATTTTGTTCATGATGTTTTTTTATTTCATATTTTATCAATTTTATTATTTATTTTTAGTTTAATTAAATATTAATAATAAAATCTACGTAATTAATAATATATAATATATAATTGGCAAAACAAAAATTTAAATTAGAACTCAGATTACAAAAGTACGATAAAATTTACTTTTAATTAATTAAAAGAAATTAATCAATAAATAAAGTTAATTAAAATATATAGTACTAAAGATAAAATTAATAACAAAAAATATTAAAAATAAAATTAAAATTTTTTATAAAATTTAAAACGAAAATGATACTTTTACTTATAATATAATATGTTTGTTATTACCGTTATGCTGCTCTTAACTTTAGCCTATAAGATAAATTAAAGAAATCAAATAAAAAAATTAAATGACTTTTTTTTTTCCCAATATCCAACTTTTGCACTGTAAAGAAGTATTTCAATAAATCTAAGGGATCTCAGTCAAACAAAATATATAATATTAAAATAAGATAAAACAAAACAAACTTTTCATCTACTTGATGAGTAGTACAATTATTATACGCAGAGAATAGAAAACGATTATTACTTAAAACTTGAAAGAGATAAATGAACACTAAATTTCTCACTTAGTCCTTCAATTAAATCACTTAGTCCTTTAATTAAATGAGAGTTTGAGTCCTATCTTTTAAGTATGAAAAATATTAAGTGACTAGTTGTTTATCTTTAAACGAAGAACTTACAATAAAAAAATTAGTTATTATTTCTAACGATAAATACCTTTAATTTATATATATAAAAAAAAATAAATGGAGCACTTGTATCACGCATGCACTGAAGAAAGACGAAAGAATAATTTATACCTTGGTTTGGTGTCACGACTTGGCTGTGCAAGTAGCATATATATAGTTTTTTTTTTTTTTNTATGTGTCTTTCTATTTAAATAATATATAGAAAAAATATAATATTTATTTTTTTTATTTTTTTTATTTGTATTAAATTTGTTAACAACTCATTTTTGTACATCTTTTTAACCAAAATTTCTCATTTTGAAGGCCACACAATCGTTTCATATGTTAGATTTTATAGTTTTTTGTTTCAGCTTTTTCTTTCAAGGTCAAAGTGCACTTTTGGTCCCATAACTTTTACTCAGGTTTCATTTTGGTCCCATTACTTTTTTTGTTGCACTTTTGGTCCCATATCTTTGCAAAAAGTTGCAGATTTGGTCCCGTATCACTTTTGGTCCCATATCTTTTGGTCATGTTGCAGAATCGGTCTCATATCTTTGCAAAAAGTTTCACCGTTAGTCCCACTTGATCCAAATATATGAGACCAATTTTGCACCTGACCCAAAGATATGGGACCGACTCTGCAACTTGACTAAAAAATATAGGACCAATTATGTAACATGAACCAAAGATATGGGACCAAAAATGTAACACAGGACCATATCTGCAACTTGAGTAAAAGATATGGGACCAAAAGTGCAACAAAAAAAGTTATGGGACCAAATTGAAACCTTAGCCAAAGTTATGGGACTAAAAGTGCACTTAGACCTTCTTTCAATTTCTCCCCCGCTCACATTTTCTTGGGCTGTTATGCTCATAAAAGTCTTCACATCTTTACTGTAGGTTAATATTTTTAACAAAAATATTTTATTTGAAGACTTATTCACATTTTGACACATGTCCACTTAACTTAGATGGAAAAATTCTAATCCTTGTGGGGGAAGGCACGGCTTAGGGTTGAGGCATTTGAAGAATGCAAAAGGTGAATAAAAGGAAAAGGCCACCTTTTTTTGAAGCATAGGGGGCGAAGGCAGAGCAGCCCATTTGAAGCCCTCTTGTTCAGATTTGATATTTTTCTTTTTATTTAGAGACTAGATCTCTAATATAACTATGTTGTGTAAAGATTTGGCATTAATTATGTTATAAGACTGATTTGAATTTAATGAAATTATACTTTTTTTGAGTTTTGATTCTTTTTCTAAATTTAATTTTGATTCTTTTGAATGGATTATATTAGAGAGCTTTTAATTGTGTTTCATTCTTGAAGAATCTTGTTATCTAGCTCAAATTCGTAATTGTATGATGTTTAGAGTAGTAATATTTGTTTTGAGAGTAGATTTACGTTGTCTTTATTTTTCAAAGTTGAGAAAGAATCTCTGATTTAACTACAAATCGTTAATTTGGCTTAGTTTATCTATTGTTTTTAAACTTAAGAGACGTTTTCTTGTAAGTTTTAGAAAAATGAGGTGTTGGATGTTCCATACTTCTACATTTTGAAGGAGATTTTGATAGAGTTTAATCTAATCAATCACTAAAAAACTCGTCATACATATATACAATTGTATAGATATATACACATGAAATAAATGTTGACAGTTTATTTTTTTTGGCCTGAAGTGTTGACAGTTATTTAGGTGAATTTTTTTCTATAATATATATTATCGGCCATGGATGAAGTTTAGTTAAAGGGTAAGTATTTGTAAAGACTAAATAATTTTTTTTTTACGGGACTAAATAACTTTTGCTACTCGTATTTCATCCAAATATGATGAATATTGAATAGGGAACCTAAAGTACAAGTCCAGCCAGGCTACATTTATTTTATTTTATGGTCCTCGTGATTATGTTTCTATTAATCATGAGATACCTAAGTATCATAGCAAGATCAAGTATATTAACATCAAGTCAGAGATTATATTGCACAAAAGATAGTGTCTATAGAATACATTTCAACCAAATGTATGATAGCGGACCCCCTGACAAAACCAATAGGAGAGAAAGTTTTTAAAGAACACATATTAGCGCTAGGCACGCGCAAAATATAATTTGCAGACTATATGTAATACATTTAAATTTTTTTTTTAATGTTATATTGTATTGTTATGTCATCATATATTTTATGTGTTTAAGTGTATACAATGTCCAGTATGTCGTACAGGTAGAGAGGTTGACTCTCACACGAGCAACCACCTTTGGCACTCAAGTGGAGTGAACAAAAGATGAGACTTTTGTGTTCACCAGTAAAACAGCCAAGAGAGCTGACATGGTAGAGAAGAAACACAAACTACATGTCGCCTTGACTAATGTGTAGCTAGTCAAGATGAGGTTCATATATATAAAGTTGGATCGTTACATGGAAACTCACTTCCATGATACCTGTAACCAGACAACAAACTCTTCAACATTGACGTCATGGGATGAGTTGAAGAATTTGGGTTTAGGTGCTGAGAGTATCTATACTTAAGTCTGTACGGTGTTAATAAATTACTTTAAAACGACGTACGCTCTTAAAGAAAAGAGTAACACCGTAGCATGTGTTTTTCATACCACATGGGTCCACCCTTGGTGGATTGGACCCAATCAGATTTGATCCAAATAATAATATTTTATTATTATTGAGAGGATTAATTAATTTAATTAATTAATTATTTTTGTAAGGATCATGAAAAGCAGTTGAGATTTATATGGGTATGTATCAAAATCTTTTGTGATTAAAAGATACTATTTTCATTTAATAAATCTCATTAATATTTTTATTGGTATAAAAATATTAAACCCACACACACGTATTGGTAACTTCCAATTATATGGAACGTGGAGTAGAACAAACCTGAAAAGGGGGAAGTGACAGAGTAGAAATATACGTGACTTCATTTTACACAAGATGCGTGAGTTCATTTGTGTGGAAGTGTGTGTGAAGTTCTCTAGAGAGAAAAAGCTCTCGTTTTCAGTCTCGGTTTTGCTCTCTTGATGATAATGTTATTTGTTGTGAAACGTGATTCCGAGTTCGTCATCATAATCAGTATCTCGTGTGGGTATCTCGAATCAACATTCAAGTTACGCCCGAAACCTTTCAAGATCAAATCAGCAAAATCTCATTCATGCACATAAGTTAAGAACAACTTAACCAATAAAAAATAAAATGACCAATAAACTATTTTAAATAAAGTACGGAAACTACTCTTTGCATTAACGTAAGATCCAAAAAGTATCTTGATGAACGTAAATATATATAAAGTAAACTATACTTTGAAATTGTTTAATAATAGTTAGATTTATTTTGTGATCATGTACTCAAATTTTACAGAAACATATTATATATGAACTGTGCCATTCGCACATTGATAACTTATGGCTCATGCAGTGCGTTATAACGTTCCAATTTAATTCAAAAAACAAATCATGCGACTTGCTTAAATTTATATATATATATATATTGGGTACTTTTTTGTGGAATTTAATCACTGTTTTATCCTTATTTTTGTAATATTGCATATATTTTATATATATATATATATATATAATTTAGCTCTTTTTCTCTGATTTTCTTCCCGATTAGTGTTCTTCACGTCAAATAATATAAAAATGATAGATCCAAGTTAAAAAATTTCTTAATTAGGCCAGGGTTCCTTAATTTGATAATAATACAATCTAAAATGAAATTCCGAAATGCACCCCATAAAAGAAGTCTCATATTTCATAATCCGCATCCCTGGTCCTATATAAATTTATCAAAAGGCCTAACACCCTAAAAGAGCTTTCAAGGGGAGAGAATTGCCTTATTATATATAGAATTATAAGACCCTTTAACCAAGCAATGTAGGACTTCAATACGCCCCTCTCACGCTCGACATTAAGAGTGTGAAGTCAACGGGTTATTCCCAAGGCAGCCCACAGTAATGGTCATTCATCCCACATGCTCAAACTAGGCTCTGATACTATGTAAAAAGGTCTAACTCTCCCTAAAAGAGCTCTCAAAGAGAGATGATTGTCTCATTATATATATATATATATAGAGTTATAAGACCCTTTAACCAAACAATGTGAGACTTCAACAAAATCCTTATCTTTACGGAAAACTAAAATGTATTGAATAACTATGCAAGTGATGATGAAGAAGTAGAGGGAAGAGAGAAAGAAACATATACAAAATTTTGAATTTTCAGTTTTAATGGTTAGAAATATGTGACAAATATATTTTTTCATCTTTAAATAATTGTGTTATATATATATATATATATATATATATATGCATGCATATGTAATACTCATTGGCGAAATTGTAGTGTAGAATATTAAAGCACTAATTACATACACAAGATCCGAAACACTTAATTCTTAGAATTATATTTCAATTAAAAAAAATAAACAAATAATAGACACAAAAATTTAATATAGTTTGGCTTATGTTAAATTCACATACGGTAGAAAACGACAGATATATATAATATGGCCAAAGTCTTATTTTGGTCCCCCAGTTATGTTCAGTGTTCCAAATTGGTCCCCCAGTTATTTTTCGTTCCATATTGGTCCCCCAGTTATACAAAACTTGACAAAGTTGGTCCCTCTAACAGTTTTCATCCATTTTTCCATTAAAAAGAAAGACAAAACAGATTTTTAACTCCTAAAAGTTTAAATTTTTTGCATCAAGGACCTTTTTCTCTATAATAGAACCAAAATGTAAGAAAGAAAAAATAATTGAGAGTTAATGTTTATTTCACACAAAAAAATCTCTCTCTCTCTCTCACTCTCTCTCTCTCCCTTCTCCCTAACTACGCCAGTCACCGGATCCCCCTCCGCCACATCCGACGGCGCCGACCTCATGATCGCCGGCAACATCCTCAAGTACATCACCGAACTCGCCTCTCCCGACAGTGACTCCCTCCAAAGTGTCGCCACTTACATCAACGATTCCATATTCAAGAACCTCAACGGTGTCCCCGAGGCTCTCCGATTAACCCCAATTCACACTTTTGAAAACACAAAATCAGAAGGGAGAAGGGAGATCGGAAACATTGAAATACCAGAATATATTTGAATTTCCTTCGTGGTGGCTCTTCTAGAGTCGTATCCTCCTTTCCGGCGCTATTGTCCCCATTATTGCAGTTGGTATTGACGTTGTCGTTGTCGTTGCCGTTGGGGTTCTTGAACATGGAATCGTTGACGTAAGTGGCGACGCTTTGGAGGGAGTCACCGTCGGGAGAGGCGAGTTCAGTGATGTTCTTGAGGATGTTGCCGGCGGTCATGAGGTCGACGCCGCCGGATGTGGCGGAGGGGGATCCGGTGACCGGCTTAGGCAGGGAGGAGGGAGAGAGAGAGAGAGAGACAGAGAGAGACAGATTTTTTTTTTTGTGAAATAAACATTAACCCCCAATTATTTTTTCTTTCTTACATTTTGGTTCTATTATAAAGAAAAAGGTCCTTGATGCAAAAAATTTAAACTTTTAGGAGT
>QANZ01044091.1:64531-109022 GCA_003254925.1 Chamaecrista fasciculata
CATATATTTATATATATAAATAATTAAATATTCATAATTTTTAATGAAAAAATTAAAAATTACAAGTTTTATTCATAATATATGTCATATGTATTATTATTTTCTCTTATATGTCATGTTAAAGTCACAAAAAATTGATTTATATTTTAAAATTTATGAATATGTGTCGTGTCGGTGTCGTACGGGTGTCGGACACTGACACGTGTCTGACACGGCGACACACCCTCAAAATGAAGTGTCCATGCTTCTTAGGTTTACATTATATATCTTTATTTCATAGCATACCTTACGATCATCTCAAATATAATTGAAAAAATATAAATATATTAATAAGTTATCATGGTTTAGTCTCAGTATTTATTTTATATCACATTGTTTAATATATTCAGGTATAAAATAAGTATGTATTTTATTCTTTTATATATAATATAAATAAATAACTTGAATCCCTAAAGGATAACATTCGAAATAAATAAGTATGCATCAGTTATGTATTGTGTATTATTCTATAATTTTAATTATTAAACTGTATGAAAAAAATGAGGCAAAACAACCTTTCCTGATAGGGACATGACCTTATCCCAAACATGCCATTTACTTCATTTTATGGTCATCGTTATTCCGTTTCTATTAAATATTAATCGTGAAAGCAAAATCTGATCATGCAAATAAGTTAAGAACAACTTAACCAATAAAAAATTAAATGACCAATAAACAATATATAGGGTTAGTCTATGATTCAAAATTTATTTTAGGGGCATGAGATGCAACGAGTCATGAACCAATAAGATTATGATACATAAAAGGGTAAGAAATTTAATGCTGAAAAATAATAGAAAAAATATTTTTTTAACTAATCAAATTTGTGTATGGAGTCACATCACCAACTAACCCTTCCATGTGTCATAATCTTATTGACTCATGACTCATTGCATCCCATACCCCTAAAACAAACTTTGCATCATAGTCTAACTCATTTATATATATATTATATATCTATATTTTAAATGGGAAATTATTTAGTGTGTGAGCGAGGGAAGTGGATGGGCACAGAGAGTAGTGAACCTTTAGTATGTAGTGATGCAAACCGTATAATTTTTGTTAGGCAAAGCGGTTATTGAATTTTTTATTTGATTTATTTTGTGTGTTTTTTATTTCTTCAATTTTTTTATTTTTAATTATCTAATTTTAATCAACCAAAAGCATCACCACACATATAATATAGTATAGATCAACTGTGCCATTTGCACATCGATACCTCATACCTTGTCTTAACGTTCCAATTTCAAAACATAAATCATGCGACTTGCTTAAATATATATATAGGGTATTTTTGTGGAATTTAATCACTGTTTTATCCTTATTTTTTGTAATATTGCATGTATTTTTTTTACATATAATTTATCTCTTTTTCTCTGATTTTCTTCGCAATTAGTGTTCTTCACGTCAAATAAAATAAAAATGATAGATCCAAGTTAAAAAATTTCACAATTAGGCCAGGGATCCTTATTTTGATAATGCAATCTAAAATGGACTTCGGAAACACCCCATAAAATATCTCTTTTGCACATAAAAATAAAAGGTCTCATATTTGATCAAAGGAATGCAACAAAATCCACAAAATGTATTTGACCATCATAATCCCTAGCCTTGTTCCCAAGCAAATCCTTGTCTTTACGGATAACTAAAATGTATTGAATAACTATGCAAGTGATGATGAAGAAGTAGAGGGAATTGAAGGGAGAAAGAAAGATATATAAAATTTTGAACTTTCAGTTTTAGTGGTTAGAAATATGTGACAAATATATTTTTTCATCTTTTAAGAAATTGTATTGTAGATATATATACATGCATGTAATACTCATTGGCGAAATTGTAGTGTAGAATATTAAAGCATTAATTTCATACACAAGATCCGAAACACTTAATTCTTAGAGATAATATTTCAATTAATGAATAAATAAATGAAAAAAAATAATAGACATACAAATTTAATATAGTTTGGCTTAAGTTAAATTCACATACGGAAGAAGACGGACAGATAATATATATAATATTCTTATTATTGAGATTGTGTTCACAATATGACTTTCCAAACAATATCTCACCCACTCCAGCAAACAAGCTTCATTTCATATTTGGCGGTTTGGCAAGTAGTCTGTGTTCACATGAGACACAGAGTAAATCCTTCAATTTGCTCAATCTTCACGAGGTAATATAATGTAATTGTGTTCCCATGTAAATGTCACAAAAGCAATCATTGTATATAATGTCATTTATAACATAAATTAATTGTAAACTCTCGAAGGCTCATTAGGGTATCAAAATTCAAATGGATTCAGCTTAATATATATATATATATATATATAATATATTATAAGATACACACACATGCAACGTGGTTAATTTTAAGGAATTGAATAATTAACTTCAAGTATGCTCAAGATGTTGACTATCAAGAGCTCCCTCGCATATATAAATCGTGCATCATCAAGAACAATTTACAAAGTGAGCAAGAACACTAAATCCCAATGGCGAGCTATATCAGCCTAAAATTATGGGTTTTCAGCGTTCTTCTTGTCTTTGGTACCATTTTGCTTCCTGTTTCTAATAGTATCACGTTAGCTTCTTTTAAAGTTAAAGGAACCAACCTAGGTGGTTGGCTAGTCACTGAAGGTTGGATCAAAACTTCTCTGTTCAAAGACATTCCTAGAAAGGAGTTCTTGGTTAGTAGTAGCTTGTAGGACTTTCTTGACAATCATATACATATTATATATATATGAGTGACCATGCAGGGAACTTGAACTTCTTTATCAAATTCATTTTAATTATTTTTCTTTTAAAATATTCGACTGCATGGACAGCTGAAAAATCTCGTCATTGTATGTTATATGTAAATTCCCACTAAAAAGTAAAAACTCTGTTTTCTGAATTTTTGTTAGGATGGAACCAGTCTACAGTTCAAGTCTGTGACAACTGGGAAATATCTTTGTGCTGAGAATGGAGGAGGAACAAGCATAAAAGCAAATTGCCCGGAACCCCAAACGTTTAAAGTAAGTGAGCTATATATAAACATAAGTTATCATCTAAATTCTTTTTTTGGGGTCCAAATATGACATTGTTTGTGTTTGTTGTAGTTGTGGAGGATAAACCAGAACACATTCCGAATTAAGGTGCCTGGCAACCAATTTGTGGGGTTAGAAGGAACTAAGGTGGTTGCCAACCATATATATCCTATCATTTCTGAGACGTTTGACATTGTTAAGGAAACTGAATGCTCCACGAGTGTTCGAATCAAAGCATCCAATGGATTTTACTTGCAGGTGATCATACAATGCATATATTTTATTATTTTAAACCGTTTCGCTTAATTTTCTTTCGGTAAAAAAAGCTTGCATCTGTCTCACCACGTACTCAAGAAACTGTTGGCTTTGAAAAATCTATATTCTAATTAATAATAATATTCAAATTCAACATAAATATGAGATTTTATGTGGGATGATGAAATTTGCAGGCAAAAACAGAGGAGTTAGTGACTGCTGATGTTGAGGAAGTCTATGGTTGGGATAATGATGACCCCACCGTTTTTAGTTTGACAATTACTGGTCAAATAGATGGTGAGTTCCAAGTCACAAATGGGTATGGCCCTGAGAAAGCTGCCCAAGTTATGAAGGTAATAACATTATTAATTACCATGCATGTCTACTATTGTAAAAAAAAAAGCCAAGTTGAAGGTTTGGACATTATATTAATTATATGTGAACTATATGTGGTGAATTTGTTGATTGTGATCAGGAACATTGGGATACTTTCATTGTGGAGGATGACTTCAAGTTCTTAACGGAGAATGGATTCAATGCTGTAAGAATTCCAGTTGGATGGTGGACTGCTAAAGATCCACACCCACCTGCCCCATTTGTTGGAGGTTCCTTAGTAGTATTAGACAGAGCCTTCTCTTGGGCAGAGTATGTTTCCATCCATATATATATGCATCATTTATATATTTTCTAGAATGAGCTTAGCTTGTTAATTGATACTAATTAATATCATGGGATTAATAATTTATTGGTCATGTGGTTGTAGGAAATATGGATTGAAAGTTATACTGGATCTTCACGCAGCACCAGGATCTCAAAGTAATGCTGCTCACAGTGCTACAAGAGATGGCAATATAGATTGGGGAAAAACAGATGAGAACATTCATGAAACCCTTGAAGTCATAGACTTCTTTACTGCAAGGTTACCTTCATATATATATACAGATATTCATTTTTATTTATTTTGTTACACTATATTAATTAATGTTGATCGATGGCATGAAACTAATTAAATAAATTGGTATTGGCAGGTATGCAAATTACACAAGCTTGTATGGAGTAGAGCTGTTGAACGAGCCTTTGGTAACAGGTGTTACCCTAGAGACGTTGGAAAAGTATTCGAGAGCTGGACATAAAGTTGTACGAAAGTACTCGCAAACAGCGTATGTGATATTTTCGGTTAGGCTAGACTTTGAAGAAATGGACAAGCCTTCACCTACGGAACTGCTTCCTCTTGCGAGTGAACTTGACAGATCTGTTATTGATGTTCATTGGTACAACTATTTCTACCCAGACACATTGACTGATGTTAGCAAGAACATTAATTTCATCCGCGACAATCGCACAACGCATATAAATGAACTGACAACATCAAATGGACCACTTGTGTATGTTGGTGAATGGTCAGCTGACTGGCCATTGAAAAAATCAGATCATACAGAAGAGGACTTCAAAGAATACGTTGAAGCCCTAATTCACGTTTATGAGCAAGCTTCATTTGGTTGGACTTTCTGGACTCTCAGAGTCCATAATGATCGCGAGGACAAGAGGAAGTGGTCTCTTGAGTGGATGATCAAGGAGGGTCATATCAAGTTTTAGGTTACGCTTTCTCATTGTATCCCCATTTCCTTCCCACCAATAATGCATGTGCACCTACCTAATACATCTATGGTTGCTATTGCTAGTGTTTCTTTGTCTTATGCTTAACTTGTCTTCGCTTTGTTGTGAGTTACTCTGTAGTCTGTACTGAATCGTTTGTTTTTAATGACTTGCACTTTTATGAAAAAAATAAAATAAAAGTCTCACTTTTAATTTAGGGGCAAAAGTATTAATTTCGTCCTCAAACTTTACATCAACTGTCAATTTTATCCCTAATTTTTTTTACTATCATTTTCGTCTCCAATGTTTCACATTTTAGTCAATTTTATCCTTTGCATTTACTTTAGTCAAATATTAACGATAGAATCTACGTGACTAATTATATGTAATGTAAAATTGATAGAAAAAAACTTAAATTTTAATTCAGATTGAAAAATAAAATGCAGTTTGTCTTTAATTTATTGAAAAAAAAATTAAGGGCGATATTGACAGTTATGGTAAAGTTTGGGGATAAAATTAGTGTTTTTGCCTAATTTAGGCAAAAATAACTCTTTCATCCTCAAATTTAAACTAAAAATAAACTAAAAATATGAAATTGTCAAAAAAAAATATTAAGAACGAAATTGAAAATTTATATAAAATTTAAAAATGTAAAATATACTTTTATCTCTAATATAATATGGTTGGCTTGTTAGTTTTTTTTTTGGTATAACTATGGGTTTTTCCACCTATCCGTGTAACGGTCTAGGCGAAGACTAATCACATTTGGACAGGGAGCGAACACTTAAAGCCCTCCCAACAATGTCGACTCAAGAGTTCGAACCTAGGTTCCTCAACTTGGGGTGCAGCTCGCTTACCACCGCACCAAACACTTGTTGGTTGGTTGGCTTGTTATTGTAGTAATCCTGCTTAACTTTAACGAATGAGATAAATTAAAGAAATCAAATAACAAAATTAAATAAGTTATTTTTTTCGAATATCCAACTTTTGCACCGTAAAGTTCTTCAATAAATCTAAGGGATAACAAAACTGACTTTTCATCTACTTGATGAGAAGTACGACTATCATATGCAGAGCAGATTATTAGTTAAAACTTGAAAGAGATAAATGGACCACTTATTATCACGCATACACTGAAGAAAGACGAAAGAATAATTTATAACACAGACAAAAAGAAGATGGGGATTTGGGATCTGTTGGTTTGGAATCACGACTTGACTAGTACTGTGCAAGTAGGACATAACATTAATTTGTTATTTTGTTTTGCTATGGGATTGGTGTAGCATTTTCGCTTATTTTCAAGTCCCACATCGTTGGACTTGGACATGAAGGAGGGTCCAAGGTCAAGGTTATAAATAAGACCTTCCTTCTTCAGTTCTTCTGTATATGACCAATAAAATTGATAATTGAAATTGTATGATTTATGTTTTTCTTCGGCAATAGTGGAATACTACTAACAAATAACAATATGATTTTTATACAAAAGAGGAAGGATGAGACTTCTTTCTTTTACAACTTTTCTTGGTTGTGTTGCTAGCTCGCAGATGAAGATAAAAATTGATTAGACTCTGATTATTAAAATATATTTGCTTACAAAATTATTTTGTGGATAATATTTTTTGTTATTTATTTTGCTTATAAAATTGGTTTGTGGACTATATTCTTGATTATTTATTTGCTTATTTTTGTAAAATGGGTGGATAATATTAAATATATTTGGTGGATATTATTCTATATATTGGTGGATAATATGTATCCACTAATAAATTTCATTTTAGTCTCTAGATAATATGAATTCAGAGACTTGTTTGTAATTTTTTGAAAATATTAAGGGTCAATATATAATTTTTAAAAAAGTTTTTATGGTTTAATTACAAAATAACCCCAAAAATTCTATTTTTCGTTAATTTTTTAACGGAATTAAAGCCCAAGGTACCAAAGTGTTAACAGAGAATACCACATGGTACCAGAATATCACTTTTTAAACTACAGGGTACAAAAGTGAAATATGTTCAAACCACAGGTACCAAAGTATAATTTATTCTAAAATTAATGAGTTGATTTTTTTTTTTGGTTTTTTTTGTCAGAAATATATATTTCATTCATCAGAAAAATGGTTATGTTTAAAATGTTTGATCTATGCCTTACTTGATCTCCTTGACAGTGACTTGTGTCATTCTTCTGATGATTTCTTTTTTGGTGGACGAGTGACAAATTTAAATGTAGCTCGGGAGCCCAATGGAGTGATGGTCTATACTCTTTTCGATGATTTATTAAGGAGGAATTAGCTGTAATGGCAGCCCAATTAATGATAACAAGGGTGTGTAACTAAAAACTGGTCCAACGTACAACAAGCCCAACTAACCCACCAAATATTCAGTCTAATACTCCAAGCCCAATATGGGGAATGCAATAATAATTTTTCAACTTCACTGTGTCACCACTCACCAATTTTCAACTCTTTTCCTTTCCTTAGTGTTAAAAAAAAAAAAAACTTTTCCTTTCCTTTACGCGCAAGCTAATATAGCAGCCATTTCGTTCATTTTAGCTTTTAGACAGCTTTTTCGCTTCTGGTTTCTGCAAAGGAGAACAACATAGAGAATTCTTTTAGTAAAATGTTTAATAATTATACTAGCCTCCTCAACAAAGAAAGAAAAACAAACAGAAAATATAAGAATTTCTTTTTTTTTTTCCCTCAATTTATTAAATAAGTCAGCGGCCCCAAAACAGGTGAAGAGTTTTTCTATTAAGAAAAAATTAATTATATATTTTATCAAAGGTTTTCTATCACGAACACTAGCTAACAACTAATCATATATACTATCTTTGGAATAAACCAGGACTTACATTTGAGAATCGTACCATAACTATGAATGAGCCCATCAAACCAATCCAATAATTGAAGAGAAAAAATATAGTTCAACATGAGTTTCCCATGATTCAAGTTCAAGAAAGATAAAGCATATCTTATTATGATTTTGATATAGATAATGACAAATGGGCCACGTGTTTGGGATTCTCAAGCCAATTATAACTCTAAATCATAGTTTTAGGATTTGATTGAAACCTCTTACAAAGTTTATTTATATTTTTTTTGTCAGAACAAAGTTTATTTATATAATGGAATTGCTTTTGCAATTGAAATGATGATACAAGCAAGTGAATTTAATCAATTTTTTGGCTAAATTGTTTTTTGTATAAATAACGATAATTTTAATTTTATCTTCAGTTTATATCACACCTTAAATTACGTATAATTTCTCAAGCAAAACTTATGTATTAAAATTACCTTTAAGATTATTATCGGTATGTGATAATTATTCTCACCGTAATATACGTGTGTATATTGATTATTGAGATTACTTTGTTAAATATAATATACTAATTTTTAAGTTTAGGTATATTCTCTTTAATTAAGTAATAACTATTTAGTTTGACTTAATAAAAATATCACCAGTTGAATCAATGGTTTGATACTTTGATAACAAAAGTTTATTATTTGTTTGAACTTTGATATCTAATTCAATTTTAAAAAAAAATCAGAGTTTTAGATTGCCTTTGATATGTTGTATTAATTAAGTTTGACGATATAATTTTATATGACGTGATATAATATTAATCCATGATTAGTGTGTATATCATATTATATATACAAATTTATATAATTAATCTTAAATATTATAATGATCAATGCATTTCATATAATCAAGTATTTATTGCTATGATTAGACTTAATTATATAAACCATTCATTAAACCACATGAGTATGGCTCACTGATTCTCCACTTGATCCCTTAACTAATTAAGTGGTGAATTTAAATCTCACCTTTAAGTATGAAAAATTTTTTGTAATTAGTTATTTATATGACCAACTTTATGAAATTATAGTCCCACTTTTGAGGCTAATTTTAGGCCTGAATTTTTTTTACTCAAAGTCCTAACTGGGTAAAGAAAAAAACTCGTGAAGAGTAACTCGTAACTTTATTTTTGTCTCTTTCAAATTTAAAATAAGAGGCATGTGATGTCATGATGATATGAACATATTCAGTAATTATGAATCAATCGTATAATCTATTATATAACATTAAGAGTCAAAACAAACAAAGCTGTTTAAAAATATTAAAGACAAAAATAAAATAAAAAATATTAAGAAACAAAATATAATTTGGAATAAATATTCGAAACCAAAATGAGATTTTCACCTAAAATTTAAGAATGGCTCACATCTAAACTTATTGTTGGTTATAAAGTGAGTATTTATAGATAAGAGGCATATTGTGTATGTACTATGTAAAATTGTACAAGTTAAAAAAGTGAGAGATGTTAGAAATTGTTTATATACGTATGCCAACGAAAATTTATATTGTTTAAATTAAAGAATAATTTAAAATATAAAAATAAGATGTAATTAAATAAAGATAAATATAATTATCACCCATACAAATATAAGCCACTCATAGATAATCAAAATTTAAAACTGACATACTCTCTCCCCATGCGCGTTGTAAACAAAGAAGGCTAATTAAACAGAGAGATCAACCAACCTATTCAAGTTAATTAGTGTTAGAAAGGGAAGGTCATTCACTCGTTCATGCTTTAAGTTTTATAGAAATATAATACTAAGTGTTATAAATAATTATGTTTGTGAATATCCACATTTATCTTTTGGTATTCTCTATGCATAGAAGTTTGAGTTTTCCTTTACTTTCTCTATGTACAAGAATATGACTTTATCCCTTTATTATGTACATTAAGTTGGTACATCTCCCTTATAGATCCTTTAGCCTATAAATAGAGGTTTTAGGTGTTGATGTAAAGTTGACGAGATGAGTTGAATGATAAGAACCACTCTCTCCTCTTACTTTTCTCTATTCTTTGAGTATTCATATTTCTTATATTTTATAACACGTTATCAGCACGAGCCTCTACCGGTTTGAGCTTTTGGCATATGTGCACGTGTCTACTCATTCAAGCTTTTGGCATCTGTTCATGGGTCTCTATCTATTTGAGTTCTAGGTAACTGAACATGAGCCTTTACTATACCGGTGAGTTTTTGGTAACTAAGTACAAATCTCTTCTGATTTCAATTTTGGATAATTAAAGAGGTAAGTTAATTATCTTTCAAGTTTTCTTGTTAACTTACTAAAGGTAAGAAACTTTTATGCTGGATTGTTTATCATTATCATAATATATTTTATAAGTTTATTATTGTGGTTGTCTTCTTAAGATTTGGAAATGTTTCGTATAGCTTGAAACTTCATATGATTGAGTTTTCATATGATTAAATAAAAGTGATCAAGTCACATGTAATTACAGTTTCATATGATTAAGTAAATGACTTGAAGTCATATTATGTTTTGATTCAACTTTATTGAATCAATTATTGTATTCTTGCGAAAGATTAGTGCAATGAAAGGTTATTGCACATGTTGATTATTTATCAAGGGCTATAGTTTGGTATTCTGGCTATTGAAGCTGTTTAATATCACCCTTGACGGCTAATAAACTTTGGCTATTGAAGCTGTATAATATCAGCCCCGAAGGCTTAGACTTTAGCTATTGAAGCTGTCTTATATCAGGCCTAAAAGCTAATAGTTTGACTATTGAAATAATTTTATAATGCCTTGAAGGCAATAGTTTAGCTATTGAAGCTGTATTATATCAGTCATGAAGGCTAATAGTCAAATAGAAATTAATAACCTTGAAGGTGAATAGAAATATATTTTGACCAATTGCTGATAGCAATTACGGTGTTGTCAAAAAAAAATATATTTGTCAATAGTCCTGAAGACTAACATCAATCTAAATATTTGATAGACTTGAAGGTCTATATCAAAATAAATGTTTATTTGATTGATGTATTTTTATATGTGATATGTGATCACAATTAATCTTGTGAGGTGTTTGATATGTCAAAAATTATTGATATTGAGTCTCCAGTAGAGACGGCAGTGACAATATGTCAATTATTAAATGAGATTGTCATTGATTTATTTTGACAAGTGAACCTGAAGTTCACAGTACATTTATTCTGATAATGATTATTTTTCTCTGAAAGAAAGAGAATTGAAAAATCTCACAAAGATACTTTGGAAGAGTAATAATATATACTCTAGAAGAGTGAGATTCTCATATTAACAAGATTATATTTCTTGATGTAACCCTGTAGTGGTTTGGAATTTGGATACTATTAAAGTATGACATCAATAAACTCAAAAATCTCATGTATTACTTTATTTCTTTCAACCTTTTTCATCTATCTTTATATGATCTCTTGTTTGAGTATAAATCATGTATCCATCTAATTGTACGTCATACGATCAAAAATCTTGTTGAATTATATCAAGCTTTCCTGAAGGAAAGCAAAATATGATGGAGGAAAAAGTAAATATAATATCGGGCATGACGGCATGTGATCATATGCTCCAGAAGAGCCCTCCATCTTGTACTATATTTGTATTAGTATAATTAAAACATATGTTGTAATGGACCAGAAGTTCATTTACATATGTTGTAATGAAGCAGAGGTTCATTATTTTAAAGGAGAAATGAACCAGAAGTTCATTAATTTAAAGGATACGTTTATAATTTTGTATGACCGGTTAGACCATCCCGGTTCACGAATAATGCGAACTCAAATTAATGTCTATTAAAGAACCAAAGGTTTCTTGTATATAATGAGTTCTTGTGTTGCATGTTCTCAATGAAAATTGGTTTTAAGACCATTACCAGCAAAAGTTGGGATTGGATCCCTTGGAATTCTTGAACGCGTTCATAGAAAAATTGTGGACCTGAAGTGCCACCTTGTGGACATGTCGATCCACTTTGTTCCAAGAAAAAGATTGAGCTCAAATTTTGGATTATTTCATTAAGAAAATTTTATAATGCTGGTGAATTTATATCCCACGTTTTTAAGGACTATTATATAGTAGTTGGGATAAATGTGGTACATCATATTGTTTATGTCCACACGGTAAATGGTCTTGTTGAATAATTAAATGTCTGATGAGAACATATCAATTTATATGATGCAGCGCTTGTACGCATTAAACTAACAACGTATCGTAAATTCTCCCCTATGCTATTGGCTTTGGGTCAGAAGCTGAATATTTTTCATTTACGAATTCTTTGGGTGCTGGATTTATATTGCTCCACCATGTGCATCTGGATGGGCCCCAACGAAAATTGAGAATATCAGTTGGGTATGGATCTCACTCACTTATTAAATATCTTAAACTCCTGAAGGGAGATAGTTCATGACATGATTTGTTAATGAAATTAATTTTTCAACATTAGGGGGAGAAAGAAAATAGCTGGAATGGAAAAATGAATTACAAGGAATGCATGATTATTATATTCATTTGATCCTCATGTGAACTTGAAGTTCAAAGAATAATTTATTTGAAGAATATATTGTAAATAAATTGCAAAATGCATTCACTGACCCATAGAAATGGTAAAGACAGATTTTCCAGCTGAAAATGCTCCAATATATATTGAAGTCCATGAACGGACTAATCGGTTCCAGAGATTAGAATCCTCGAAAATAAAAGGAGCATATGAAAAAAAAATGGTCGAATCGAGGAAATATATGAAGGCATAATGAATGAAAAATCTCCGGAAGAGATTCAGCTACCTGAAAGTGAAAAAATAATGAGATCTCAATATGTTTATTATTGCCAAAGTATGGAACCGATATGAAAATATTGTCAACAAAGTATTTACATATAATGTAGCGCTACAAATTACAAATTATAAAGAAATTGAGAATCATGAATAATAATTCGTCGAAGGATGTCGACGTGAATATTGGCCAAATTGACAAGAAAGGATCCAAGATGAGTAAAACTCACTCGAGAAATGTGGAAATTTTTGGACTTGAAGTCCAGAGACATGATGGTGTACAATCAGCATGATGGTGTATAGTCAGCATAATGGTGTACAACCAGTTAAATATAAATAAGTCTTTGTGCGAAAAGAAATAAGAGAATTGAAATTTTTGAGATACAAAGACTAGAAATTTATTTTAAGGAGTTTAATTCTCCCGTTGTGGATGCAATTATTTTTGAATATATGATCTGACTGTTTATAAAAGACTTTTGATGTCCAAATATTTGAAGGTGTGAAGTTAGTGGGGTACAAATGAGTTTATGAGTAAAATCGTAATGAAAATGAAAGGCCTTTAGTCGTAAGATATAAACTCAAAGCTCTCACATTGAATATGTAACGACATATTCTCTGAAGATAAATGCAATCCCGAAGATGGATGCGACCCCCTTCAAATATTTTAGTAGTCTGGCATTGTATGAACAAACTTGATATACATATAATGACTATGATTATAGTCCATTCATATGGCTTATTGGACAATGAAGTTTATATGCAAATCCCTGAAGGATTATAGGAAGCATGTCAGATGTCTTGTTCAATAAAGATGAATAAAATCCTACATGAGCTTGAAAAAGAAAAAAAACTTGGACATATGTGGTACAATTATCTCAAGAAATATTATTTGAAAGATATCAAACTGTGTATATTTGTTATTGTTGGAACTCTTGAAGAGTTCAAAACATAGTACAATATTGATAGTTTTGCAAGAAAGATTTTGCAAAGATAAAATTTTGTCTCATCTTACTGATTAAGTAAGTATATTATAATAGTGAGGTTANTAATAAACTAAGGACCCACTCACTACACTAAAGTATTTTCCCATAAAAAGTTAAAAATGTTCCTGTAGGATATATATATATATATATATGTTAATTCCCATATTGACTTTTTCTATATATATATATATATATAATGGCACGGATTTCTCATGATTATTCTTACTCACGTCAAGGTCGACTAATTTAGTGACTTTTTATCGTTATATATGTATGTTCTACATAAATTTATTTTTCTCTTTTGATTTTCGATTTTTAGTAGAAGGAATAATTGGTTCATTCGGAAAAGAAAATGATTAAACACATGGAACTAGTCCAATTAAAAAGGTGAAAGAGACAGGGTTAAGTTGCTATTTGTGATAGTCCAATCATGCTTGCACACACATAGCTTTTAGGCTCCTTTTGTGGGTCTTTGTGTGTTTTGTCACATATATACATTTGCAAGAGGGTTGGTCCAACTCTCCAATAACTCACAAACCCTTTTAATTCATTTGTCTCCACTCTCCAATTAAGTACCCACGTCACTTTTCATTTTTAAGGGCCTGTTTGGGAGCACATTTCATCCAATCTCATCTCATTTAATCTTAATTAATCTCATCTTAGGATTAGATGAACAGTAATGGTTGGGTGTTTTTTTAACCTCCATCTCATCTCATCTCATCCACATCATCATCTCATTCACAACATCATCTCATTTTCTCTTACAATTACTAATCTATCCCTACTTATACACTTATAATTACCTATACNATGCATAGAAGTTTGAGTTTTCCTTTACTTTCTCTATGTACATGAATATGACTTTATCCCTTCATTATGTACATTAAGTTGGTACATCTCCCTTATAGATTCTTTAGCCTATAAATAGAGGCTTTAATTAAGTGTTGATGTAAAGTTGATGAGATGAGTTGAATGATAAGAATCACTCTCCCCTCTTACTTTTCTCTATTCTTTGAATATTCATATTTCTTATATTTTATAACACTATGATATTTATTGACTTATGAGTTATGAGATATATTTTTTTCCACGAGAATGCCAATAATTCGAGGCATTCCCAAAATGTATCATATATATGTAATAGTAGAGGATACTAATTACTAAACCAGGCCTTAATAATTGTCTAAGTGACGTTAATGTTCACTTAAAAATACATATATAAGGACTATATATATTTACTAAGTTGTTTTTCTTTGACATTAATACAAAGCCTTATTATATGTGAACGTTGAGAAGTAAAATATGACGATGCGTACAATCTCAACCTTAAATCAACCCATATCCCGAAATGCATCCAACAATATAATCAAAAGTTGGGGTATTCCTTCAAAACTTCCATGTCAAAATTCAAAACGAATGACAAAGTTGTGGCGTCAAGAAAAAAAAGGATGTGCATGCTGAGTGGATCCTTTATGTTCATTTCTTCATCTTCAAATCATGCCTCTTTTCTACAATATATTCTCACTAATTTATTCCCAATTGCCATCATTAATACGTGAACGAATCGTAAAACTGATATCTTACAATTGAATAGGGGGACCAGGGATCAACTTGCTTCATTTCCAGTAATTTCATTCAATGAATCTCGCTTCCTTAGAAATCAATTTTCTTCAATCTTTTCCTCAAAGATATATTCCATCTTAAATTAAATAATGAAGTCAATATTGGCGTAACTGACGGTCCTAACTTGCAGTCATGTGTTTATAAAATAAAGGTCTTTGGCTATATAAACTGTATGGACCAATTTTACAGCTCAACCGAAAATAATTGCCACGTGGTATAGTTGAATTTCTGTATAATCATTGTGAGCAACAACAAATAAAGGAGAGGAGAAGGAAAATTATAAATATTAAATTGACATTAAAACACGAGTAGTTGAAAAATAATGGGAGGAATATGAGTGATTGAATAGTATTATAGTGTGGAGTGGAGAAGGAATGGTTGATGAGGAAAATACTAAATAGTGATCATAGAATTAAAGGAATAAAGAAAAGAGAAAAAAAAAGACGGGAGTGTGACATGATTGTTTTGTTTGGTTGTTGAGGATTTAAGTAAGAAAGTGGAATGCGGCGTAGAATATATTCTTGATTTGGTTGATGGTGTGCTGAGAGTGAAGTGAGTTTAAAAATTATAAAAATGGGCCGGGCTTGGTCTTGGGCTTGGGCTTAAGCTTGTTGTTAAGTCACGGGTCAAATGGATAGCGTGAGTTGTACACTGTCGTTGGGAGCTTGGGACAAGCAGCCATTGCAGCCGCAATTCAATAATCTTGTTTGATTCGCACGTGCAATTGTCCAGCCATATAAGGTAAGGGCTAAAATCCTATTTTGGTCACTAATGTTTTCTCAAAGTTTCGTTTTGGTCTCTCAAGTTTTTTTCGTTCCATTTTAATCCCTCATGTTTCTTCAAAGTTCTGTTTTATTCCCTCAAGTTTTTTTCATTATGTTTTGGTCCCTCAAGTTTTTTTTGTTCTTATTTGATTTCTCAAGTTTATAAAAAGTTACACTATTAGTCTCTGACTCTTTTTTATCTACTTTTTTAGTTAAAAAAAAATAACTTTAATCTCCCAACAATTTTGCTCTCTTACAAAAGAGAAAGACTCTAATGCAAAAGAGAAAAATTTGTTGGAAGATGAAAATTAATTTTTTTTTCCTTTTTTAACGAAAAAAAATGAATGGAAAAGAGTCAGCGACTAACGGTGAAACTTTTTTTTGGAATTTAAGGACAAAAACGAAACTTTGAGCAAGAACGAGGGACCAAAACGGTAAAAAAAACTTGAGAGACCAAAACAAAATTTTGAATAAACATGAGGAACCAAAATAAGACTTTGGCCTAAAGTAAGTAACCATGGTTAGTTAAACCGAGCTCTTGAGTCACATGTAGTAACTTGTAATAGTAACAGGTGGATGGATGAATGAAGTAGAACACTAGAACCCGTTCCGTTTGGTCCTCGCCGGTTTGTTTCTGCCACGTGGGCTACAATGATAAGGCTACTGCCTCCATATCTGGGGCCCACCTGCCTTTTACTCTGGTCAAACAAACAATCATGAAATCATGATTCGATGTATCTCGAAATGCTTCCCATCCTACGGTGGAGATCAACTCTAACTTTTTGCGATCAACTCTTGGGCTTGAGATATAGTAAATCAGTGGATTGGGATTTCCCAAATCTTTATTACTTAATGCCCATAAAGATAGAACTTAGGCCCAGTTCGTTTCCGTTTTGATTATAATCTGTTTTGATTATAATCAAAATAAACACGTTCGTTTACGTTTTTTTCCTGATTCAATTATAATCATGATTCTTAAATAATCAAACACACTCAATTACACTTATACCCTTATACATAAACCTATAATTACCTATACTCTAATACATTCATTCTCCAATCACAAAGGGCAAAATGGTCTTTTACCTCAATATTGGACCATTTTGGAAATACTCATTCTTGTTTTGGGCTAAATTGTTATTTTGTCCAAATAATTTAGGATTGAAATTCATATTTTAACCATTGTTTTTCTTCTTCATCCCCACTGTTCTCTCTCTCGTCCCTCTACAAACAATTTCCCAGATTCATGTGGAAATTCTTTCATTGCTCTGTGTGGAAATTCCCAGATTCTCAAATTCTTTCATTGCTCTGTGTGGAAATTCCCAAATTCTTTCATTGCTCGATGAAGAAATCGAATCTTGTGGAGGCGAGAGAGAGAGAGAGCGAGAGAGACAGCGAGAGAGAGCGAGAGAGAGAGCGAGAGAGAGAGGAAAATTGAAGAACCAGATCTATGAAAATGGTAAAAAAAGAATAAAAATGGAGGGAAATTGTCCTCATATAGCTCGGTGAGCTTGGAGAGTTCAGTATCAGTGAAAATGTCCTCATATAGCTTCAATCCTTTCACAACATTCACCTGCCAATTCCAGTCATCTCTCAATCAGCAAGCAATTACCCTGGTGCTTCTTATTATAAAGAATGTAATTTGAATTCGCGAAAGAAAGCACTTGCCATATGCCCCTTAACTGACTCCTTTTCTTGGAATCCTTTCGTCAATTTTATCTGTGACGAACGTCCTTCACATTCTTCATGGTTTGAACATATGGTAACGTTCATCACGTTCCCCTGCGTTTCTTGACTTCCTACCCACCAAACCAAATACAGAAAATTTTACAACGACAATTAATCAAGTGTCAATTTTTCTCAGTCAAAACTCAAAATTAATTTCTCCAGATTCTAGAGGCTAGACTAGTTGCGTTGAAATTGGATGTGTCATGAATGACGACACGACGATGGCTAGGCTGACCCACAAACAAGCCCATTTCATTACTCTTCAGTACTCATCATCTACATCTTTGGAACCCCATTGCATTCTTCGCCTTTGGTGCCTTCAGAATCTCCAATTTCTGGTGATGAATCGAGAGAGAGAGAGAGGAGAGAGATAGATTTATGCCAAATTGGAAAAAAAATTCGGGTCCGCGTGCGTTAAATTTTTCTCTCTCATCTAATGCGAATCGGTGCACCGATTTGCTTATTCGGTGCACCGAATTTGGGTGCTGAAAGACAATTTAATCCTCGTTGGTGCACCGTTTCGTAGGCAAAAAATGAAACGGTGCACCGATTCGGAAAAACATCCCCCAACCCACTCACAAAAATAATCAAGATTTCACGTTTTTCAAGGCAAACAGTAACATTTTTGTTTTTTTTCACAACAACAATCACATCCAAACACACTTTTATTATAATCAAATCACACCTTACTTTTTCTAACTTTTTCTTCCATTTATACCCCTATACAATTTATCAATTTCCTTACTTTTTATCCACCTACCACAATCATTACATACCCATTTTAATAATTTCACACAAATAATCAACAATCATCCAAACACCACTACAAAAATAAACAAATTTGATTATAATCATAACATGATTATAATCAAAACAAATTCTAAAAAAAACGGAAACGAACTGACCCTTAATCTACCCATAAATAAATTGGATTGGAATTTGGTATGATGTGTTATTTTTAGAAGGAAAATATTAAATAAAAATATCATAACTATTAACTATAAGATAATACGTAATTTTTTTAAAAATAACATTACAATATTATATTTCTATCATATAAAAATGTTTCACATAGTTTAGTTTAATTGCAAAATCGATCAATAATAAAATTTATGAAAATCAAATTTAATCTTTAATTTTTTTTCCTCCTTTTATGTTAATTTTGTATTCTTACACAATTCATGAGAATCAGAATAAAAAAAACATTCATGATATAGACAGATATTAATGAGAATCAGAATAAAAAAAACATTCATGATATATAAAATTATTTATCACTCTTATCAATAGTTTTTAATATTTATTTTGAAATAATGAAGTGTGAGTTTGAACTTCTATACATAACTGCAACGTGCAATTCAAAAAAATATTTATTTTATTTTATACATATTCTACAAAATAATAAATAAAAAAAATTAAAAAACACTGGGATTTATATTTTCAAGATTAATAATTAAATTATAAAATATTTTTTTTAAAAAAGTAAAAATTAGAAGTTTGAAGTAGAAGTGTGAGGATGGAAATTTCTTTGAAAGCGTGTAATTTTATTTGGGGGAGAAAAAGGAAAAAGAGTGCAAAAGATGAAATAACCGAAAGGGGAAATGAAAACTGGAGTTGAAACTTGAAAGATATGTGAGAGTAGTTGGGTGAATGAATATGGTTATAGGTGAGTGTGAACGTAAACGCGTAAATGATCACACCGTCAACACAAACTCACAAACCACCAAGCCACTCACTCTCTTTTGACGGTTTTGAACGGTCACGCGTCTTTCCTTTAACGTTCTGCTCACGTGTCATCTCTTTTTTCCTTCCGTCGTGACTCATGATAAATCACTGATTAGCGCGATTCTTTCACATTAAAATATGGGATTAGCAGTGATAATTAAGCTTCCCGGGCTACTATATAAAGGGAATGCGAGTTGGAGACAAAACCAAGAGTGGCTGTGAGGTTCACCCAAAAGTAAAACACTTTCTTCCTCCTGAGCGACTTGCGAGCATCCATTCCCCTCTGTGTGATTTTTTCCATTCTCACTCTTCTTTCTCTTTCCCCCCCGTTTTCTCTAACTCCCCGCTTCTCTGAATCCCTTTCTGTTAATCATCTGTCTTTCAGGTTTTGATTTTTGGGTTTGTATTCCAATCCATGAAAAAACAAACTTCGAAGCATTTCTCGAGAGCCAGGTGTTTTCAGAATAGAGATCCAGGTTTTTCAGTTTTATTCTCAAATCTTTCAGTAAATCCTCTTCTTTGTTTTTCTTTTTAAAATATCTGAATCAGCCAAGAGGGTTGTTTTTTTGATCCCTCGGAGCTCAGATTTTTATTTCCGGGATTAAAGAGGTTGTGTATTTAAAACCTCTATCCTTTTTTTTTTTTCTCTTCTCGTAGATCTATTCTTTTCTTTTATTTTTTTCAACTGGGATTTTCAATTCTTGTGTGCTGTTTTGAGTATCTTAAAAGACGCAGGTTGACTTTTATCAAAGATCTGTTTGTCTACTAGAATTTTTATATATGGCAGCTACAATGGATTTGTACAACAGCAACACGCAAATGGATTCAGATCCCTTCGGAGATGAACTAATGGAAGCGCTCGAACCTTTTATGAAAGGCGGTTCCACAAAATCTTCTCCCTCTCCCTCCTTCGTCTCATCTCCTACCTCAAATCTTTCATGTGTAGCTTCTACCTCTTTCTCTCAATCTCCCAACTCCTTCCTTTCCTCTGCTTCAACAAATCCTTCTCTCCCTTATCTTCACCCAGACGGTTGCATACCCTCCTCGATGACCCATGTATTTGGTGATGGGTTATCCAACAACCAAAACTTAATCAGTTTCGGCCAACCAAATTCTGTTATGCCGTTGAATCTTAACCACCTAACCAATTACCAGATCCACCAACAGAGTCTGTCCTGGAATCACAGTAACATGACTATGAACAACAATGCCCTCAAGCAAACCGGTGGTGTGCCTCCTAAACCAACTAAGCTATACAGAGGTGTGAGGCAACGGCATTGGGGGAAATGGGTCGCCGAGATCCGACTACCCAGAAACCGAACCCGCCTCTGGCTCGGTACTTTCGACACCGCCGAAGAAGCCGCCTTAGCCTACGACAAGGCCGCTTACAAGCTTCGTGGTGACTCGGCGAGACTCAATTTCGCTAACCTCAGACACCAAGGTTCATCTCTTGACGATTACAAGCCTCTCCATCCCTCTGTTTTTGCAAAGCTTCAAACCATTTGCGAAGGATTGGCTGATCTCCAGAAAAAGGGAAAACCCGACAAAACCAAAAGGGTGTCGGGTCGATCCAAATTGGCTCCCGTGGAGGCTCAGCCATCGCCGTCTCAGACGGTGGAGAATATTTGCAAGGTGGAGGCGGCGTCGTCGTCGGAGATGGAGAGCGAGGAGTCTGCGGGTTCGGGTTCGGGTTCTTCTCCTTTGTCGGATCTGACTTTCGCCGACGTCAGCGAGTCTCAGTGGGAGAGTGTTACTGACATATTTAATTTGGAGAAATTCCCATCTTATGAGATCGATTGGGCAGCTTTGGATAGTATTTGATCTGATCATCCTTTCGTTCATTTCTTTCATTTTGTATGTACCCACCTAGCTTGGTTTGTAGTCAAGTGTCTCTAAGCATAGTTAGTCGTAATTTAGTAGTATATTATTATTAGTGACTCACGTGGCTACTGCAATGGAGTTTTTGGCAATTGCAGAGTCCCATGATTGTAAATCTTGCCTTGGTCAGCTGGTTTTTGTCTTGCTTGGCCTCGCAGAATCATATATATTATTTTTAATGTTTTTCTGGAATTAAATATTCTCTTGCTGTTATTGAATTATATATTCCAGTAACCTTATATCCTCGTACAATTCAAGCGTATGTGATCCTTCTTCTAATTGAAAAAAGTTAAAAAACAAGCTTTTTCTTTCTAACTATGCCTATAACACGGGAAATCAAACTATTTTTCAATTCGAGTTCGATGGTCACGACTCTGTTTGAACATTTAAGGCTGATTGTGGTCATGTAACACGAAATATCTACAACTTTAACAATGTGTATAGTTTCATGAATCGTGTTTTACACTTTTACTATAGGTCATGCTTTGACGTATGAGTTATGGACAACAGTGTAGAATGAAAAGCACGGAAGTATCTAGTGCTTTTGATTTGGTCATCTTTTGTCTTAGCTTAAATGAGAGCCTTTTGAACAATGCGATTGCGGGTCTTTCGAACTTTACATGTGAGCCTGTGTATATTCAAAAAGTTAATATTCCATGTAGAAGACATTTACGTTTCAAGTGATTTATTTTCTACTCAGTTCCAAAACAATAGTATTATTATTTTAATTTTTGAAAACAAGGTATGTTAAAGTAAGCGGTATATGAATCCAAAGTTGCCTATGAGTGACTAACAAGTGACAACATGGTGCTGACAGAAACACCCATTGAACTGATTCCGATAATTAAAAATCAAAATAGCAATAGGGAACATGTTAGATGAAGCAGTGAAAGAATAAGTTTATTTCTTGATTTTGGCATTTCATTTTGTATAAACTTGTCTTGAAATACTCGAGTGTTCCCTAGGACGAAAAATCCGAAGCAGAATATATAGTTGGCAAATGGCAATCCAGTAAGGTTACCCTCAAACTCGTTTATCAATTTATTCCATTCATTGAACCTTCCACTTTAAGACAGAGCCACCCCTTTCTTCCCTTCACAACAGTTTTTCTAATTTCTAATATCATATTATGAACCATCCAAATTAAATCAGGTTTTGGTTTGGGGAACCTAAATAAAGATTGTTATTCTTAAGATTTTCGTGAAGGGGAATTGTTCAATACTTCCAAGTTAGCTTTTAGAAATATCTGTCTAACTCAAATTCTTAAAAACCCTTGTTTAGTTCAATTATGATTCCTTAAACAACTATTTTTTTTACTTTCAATGGGTTGGCTCTCGAGCCTCACCAAGACTCCTTAAACAGCTATTGTCTTCAGAAAAAAAAAAAAAAAAAGTCTAGCCGAAGTTTATTGTTAAAAAAAATGCTATATCTATTCTATATTATATGTCCGAGACCCTTCTATGGTAGTCATCATATAAACTATAGTCTAAAATAAATATCTATAAAAAAATATTTTCAAATATATATATATATATATATAAAGATAGCTTCTTATGTAACTCATGTTCTTCATGAATTTCAAGAGTTGGGTTTAAATTACAAAACTCTTTTTACTTCATTTGTTTTATATTATTGTATATCTTTTATTTTCACTTTTCAATTATTTTTAAATAATTTTAAATTTTAAAATAAATTTTACACTATATTATTTTTAATCATCTTTATTATCAAAATAAAAAAAATATTTTTATTTTTATTATAATTTTACATAAATATTTGCGTTAGGACACACAAAGCTCCTAATATAATATATTGTAGAAAAGAAATAAAATATTTCATTAGTTACTAGGGATGGCAACAGATGGATATCCGGTGGTTTTTCCACTATCCGTATCCGTATCTGTTTATTCTATCCAATATCCGTACCCTATCCGTATCCGATAAATTAATATCCGTATCCGCACCCTATCCGATATCCGGTATCCGACGGATACCCGAAATATCCGAAAAAATATGGATATAGGATCGGATATCCTATTTTATAAATCGGATATATCGGGTACCCGATATCCATTATCCGCCAACTAATATAATTAAATGAAATTATTATTTATTTATATTTTAAATTTATTTTTTAAAATAAAAAATTAAATATAAATAACTAAAATATGATTCTTTAAAAAAATGAATATAATTAAATTTAAAATGTATAAAATGTTAAATTAAAAGTAAAATATAAAAATTAAATAAGTAATAGGATATCGGATATCGGATACCCTAAATATCCGTTCATTTCGGACGGATATAGGGTATCCGAGGGCAATATCCGTATCCGTCCAATATCCGAAAAAAATTTAATTTTCACTATCCGTATCCGTATCCGATATCCGGTATCCGAAGGATACCGGATATTTTTTCGGACGGATACGGACGGATATCCTAACTTAGGATATAAATTACCATCCCTATTAAATACTATAACCCTTTAATATTTTCTTCGGGAATAAAAGTTGGGAGTAACTGTATTTATTTTTATATAGATAAAAAAGTATGATAAAAAAATTTGTAAATGTTTTCTGCAAGTATTCTTTGAAATAGTTCGAAAACAGGAACATCAGAATGTTTTCAGCACCTTTACAAAATATCTCACAAAAAGCAAATCCTCAAACATATCAATATTCCATCATATTTAATAAATTTAAACTTAAAAGCACGTGTAATTTACCATCATTCAAGTCCATTTGATTTTAAAATAGAGCTGAACAAACTTTTTTTCTTACATAATAAAAATATATTTTTAATATTCTAAATTTTCATATATTAAAAAAAAAAATCATTCTTAAGTCATATATCAACTATCAAGTGTGAAATTATAGAAGTGTTAAGATCTTTAAAGAAAAAGGAGTTATTTGAGTTTGTTTATGCAGATGTGGACAAAAAGGCATATGCATAGGCCATAGATAATAAATTAACCATAGCTTTATGAATTGCATATCGCACCTGAACGATCTTGCAAGATAAGGTCCAATTTGGAGGACTGGGCAAACTTTTTATCTTTATTCTTATTCTCCGCTCTTATAATTGCAAAGCTAAAGTAGTTTTTTTTTTTTGCCTGAGCAAAGCTAAAGTAGTTACACACCCAAATGAAAAGTGCCTTCTTTTTCTATTTATAAACAACCAGCTCTTCCTGTACATTTTACATCAAGCTTCAAGTTCAAACCATGTCCATTTAAAGAGATGACCGATACCCCAAATCACAATTGAGATCATTACACTAAGAGCCCGTATCCTTAAGGCCCAAAGAAAAAAGAACTTGTTACAAAGCCTGCCTCAAACGTCTAAGCCCAAACAAAGCCCAGAGAAAGTAACCCACATCCAATACAAAAAATGCATCGCCTTCTCAAACGGAGGAAAAGCTAGGCTAGGCATGGAAGCGAGCTTAGGTAAAGCCAATGCGTTGGATTTGAATTTGATGCTGAGGAACACTCTTACTCTTCGCAGTTGCAGGCAAGTTTTGATTTTTACTCTGAATGCTAACTATTACTGACTTTTATTGAGAATCGAATCCCATTTGAGATGAACTCCCAAATGTTTATCTCGCGGTTTCTGAAAATCCCTCATCGAACCCCTAGCTCCTATTTGTTCTCTTTCTTTTTCTCCTCCAAAAGGTCAAAGCTTTCCGTTAAAACTGTAGATTACTTGGAGAAGGAACATGGTTTCTCCTCACAGGCTGCTATGAAAGCTTCAGCAGTCATTTCGCATCTGACAAACCCCCAAAAGTCAGGTTCTGTAATTACATTCTTTAAGGGCATTGGGTTTACACATACTCATATTGAAAAACTTGTTGCAACAGATCCCAACATTCTTTCTGTAAATCTTGATAGCACTGTTAGACCCAAAATCAAAGTTTTTCGAGACTTAGGCTTTTCTGCCGTTGATATGGCCGATATTATTTCTAGAGATCCGTCGGTTCTGTTATATTTTTCTCTTGATCGAATTCGACCATCTATTGTGGCGTTGAAGAGTGTTTTGGGTTCAAAAGAAGAAGTGTGTAAGCTCTTAAAGAAGGATGTGTTCTTTCTGAGAGGTGAATTGAAGAAGACCATGTTGCCTAATATAGAATACTTGAAGAGTATGGGAATCAATTCTGCAGAGATTCTGAAAGCTGCTTACAGAAAGACAAGGTTTTTACTGTCAAAACCAGAGACCCTTCATCAAGCATTTGTGAGCGTTGTGGGTGAAATGGGCTTTGATAAAACAAAATCTAGTATGCTTCTACATGCCATTATGGTGAGAAGTTCATTGTCAGAAGAGACTTGGCGATCAAAATTGAAGCTTTTCAAGAGTTTGGGGATGAGTGAAAGTGAAATTTCGGCATTATTTAGGAGGATGCCCCCAGTGTTTGCCGTATCGGGGAAGAAAATCAAAGAGGTGACAGAGCTGCTAGTTAGTTCAGGAGAGTGTGATATTTCGTATCTAGCTAAGAACCCGTTGTTGTTTATGTTCTGTGTCGAACGCAGATTGAAACCCCGATTGCAGGTTATACAAGTTTTGGATGAGAATAAGGTACTTAAGGAAATGCCCTCTTTGGTCACAATCTTTTCAATCTCTGCGATACAGTTTCAGGATATGTTTGTCTCTCCGTACTCACATATGTTATCAGAAGATCTAAATAGGATTCTTGGGCGCACACGAACAAGTAAATCAGATTAGTGTTTCATTGTCAGGAATTACGGCTTGCTGTCAAATTGTAGGAGAAAGCAGGAATCTTTTTTGCTCTCTGTCCAAAATTTTCTCTTTTAGTGTGTTTTTACTGATGTTTTCAATGAAACTGGAGCAGTTGAGTTAGAACCATATCTTGTTCAATTGTGAATTTCTTATTGTCTTGGAACTTCAGAAGTTTTGCAAATGAAATTATTCAATTGTTCTATACCAGTTAAGGAATAGCTATCCGAGGACTACATTTTAGTTTATGGGATGAATCTTTATATCGATGGTGGTGTATCATTAGCAGTGTGATCCCTATTCCCTAAAACCCCAAATCGTAATGTACACAAACGATAATAACAACAGATGAAGCCTTAGCTATTACTCCTGTAAGTAATTGTTGCAGTAATTCAATAGGAAATGTTGGACCAAGTTCAATGTTGTTGAAAAGACTTGTTTACTCTGTCATGGATGATTATGGACTAATAAGGCCCAATGAGCAAATGGATTGGGTTGATGAATATGGAATAAGATGTGTGAAGAATTGGAGGCCATGTGACCCATGTAAAGTGTGTTATAGAATGTGGTTAAATAGGCATGTGAAGAGGGAAATTGGGTAGGAATATATTGTTAAAAAAAATCTCTCTCTGGATTCTCTCTCCTTCTCCCTGATTCTGCTTCTCTCTCTTCTTGCTTCTCTTTCTTTCTCTTGTTATCTTTTAGTCCCTATTTGCTGCTTATGTATCAAAATCATTAATGAATATCAGTTTTATTTGAGTGCCTCTCTATCTTGTTATTAGCATATAACAATTGGTGCTTTCATTGAGAGTCCTGCCATCATGACTGTTAATGCACGGATTGTGGAGCTCTCCAGACGATTGGAAAAATTGACGGAGCGCTGGGAACGGGAAGAGGTAGCGTGGGTCTCTCGTTTCAACAGGTTGGATTCTGCAGTTGAAACTCTCTCACGAGCTGTTGATAAGTCGGTTCATATTCTCGACGCTCAAATTAGTCCCTATCAATATGATGACCCGCCGATCACCCTTGTTCCGGTCTCGCAAGCAGCTGTCTGTGTTCTTCCGATTATTACGGCCACTTCGAACCACATAAAGATTCCACCCAAACATTGTTTGCCTCAATTTCTACCAAATTTGACGACACCATTGTTGGCTCCGATGAGAACCATGACCGTCGTTGCGCTACCACTCTCTCACGAGACAGAGCATCGTGATGCTTGCGGTGAGAAAATTTCTTCAACTCATAAATTCTTACAGGTTCCAAATCTGAAACAACCTTTTGATTCTTTATCTAAATATCATGTTTGGGTGGACGTAAACCACCCTCTGCCCAACGATTCAAGCATTCATGATGTCGACTTGGTGTTTCAAAGTTGCTTTGAGATGATTCACCGAAAATCAACCCTCAATCACTACACGACTCAACCTATTCAAGTGGGAGGACACACTGGTTTAGATCTCATGTTCGATCAATCTTGATACATTGTTGGTCGTCCTTGCGTGAGAGAGTCGACGTCGAACTCCTCATTCACCAAGTAGCTCAGTTTCATCTGGGCAAACCTCCTACTCTGTATGCGTCCTCATCATTTTTGAATTTCTACTCAGATCTATGCATTTATCCTTACTCTGCTTTGGCGGTTGCGGAAGTTTACAGGAGCGTCGCCACAACAACATCTCTTGGTTTTGACATGCCCCTTCAATGGCAGATTGTGAAATATTTGAAGCCTCCAGAAGAATCGGCGCCTCTGTTCCACGTCTTAGCCGGAAACGATCATTCTTTCCATGGCGTTTCTAGGGTTTGCAATATCGATTTGTCTATCCATGGTAATCTTCGATTTTCGGCCCATGTTTTGCAGATTAAGGAATTCATCTTTGATTTAGGTGGCACGTGGTTGACCACTTTAGACTCAAACATTGCAGAATACGACACTGGCCCTATTCAGTTCTTTCTTAAGGACCATTTTGCCACTCTTCAAATGGACTCACACCCTCGGGTCCAAGAACCTAAATTTAATTATCATCTTGAACCTTGTTCCACACATGCAGTAGTCTATTTTTTTATCATGACATGGGTCCTACTTAATGAGCCTCATACATTTTTGGGCTTAAAATTATTGGACTCACGCAGAGTTACTCAAGCTCCTCCAACTTTTGTTTGCATTGGATGATCACTCATTATTCATGTGTGAGCCTTTTGCCATTGGATGCCACGTCTTATCCTCCCTTGACCTTGAGGACAAGGTCCATTTCAAAGGGTGGAGTAATGTCATGGATGATTATGGACTAATAAGGCCCAATGAGCAAATGGATTGGGTTGATGAATATGGAATAAGATGTGTGAAGAATTGGAGACCATGTGACCCATGTAAAGTGTGTTATGGAATGTGGTTAAATAGGCATGTGAAGAGGGGAATTGGGTAGGAATATTGTTAGAAAATTCTCTCTCTCTAGATTCTCTCTCCTTCTCCCTGATTCTGCTTCTCTCTCTTCTTGCTTCTCTTTCTTTCTCTTNGTGATCTCAATGCAACAATTATCATATCTAGAGGCCTAAAACACCTAATATAGGCTATAAAACATCATAAAACAAATCCAAAGGCCTCTAGATAGCATGGTATAAACCGACCCTGTCACTCCTGTAAGTAATTGTTGCAGTAATTCAATAAGAAATGTTGGACCAAGTTCAATGTTGTTGAAAAGACTTGTTTACTCTCGACTCAAACGCGATGCGATTAGTCTTTTTTAGACCGATAGACGAATAAACAGAGAAAATTTATAATGTTTTTAAAAAATTGATGAATTATGAGCCAGATAGACAAGCTAAGATAATGTTTAGAAATAGATTACTTGGGCCTACCTAGCCCCGCCTATCATTGGGCTAGTGTTTGTTGAAGCCCATGCTGGTTTGTTGGATTCTAAAAAAGTACACTTTGATTGGCTTGTGAGTTGTGAGACTGAGGGATGATTTGTGTTTGTTGACTTTGTGAGGGAGTTGAGGTAAAATAGTAGTAGCCTAGGTAATTATGTATGTATTTATGGAATGTAAATTAAAGCACGTAGGTGTAGGCAAGAATTGGTGTATATGAGTTTTGAAGTGACATAGTTGACCCGGAAAAGCAGGTAGACTATGACATGTCTGTAATCAGAAACCAAAGGCTTAACCCATCCATCTCTCTGTGGCATGCAATTACTACGATCTCTCTCTGCCTCCTATACTTTAGTACTATTATTCTTCTGCATAGCTTGCTCCTCATATCCCATCCATGTCAGAGAAGGAGGCTCCACCAGTACCACCACCACAACCACCACCACCACCACCACCACCAAGTGATGCCAATTTGAACACCAACACCTACATTGTCCAGATCCCTAAAGACCAAATCTATCGTGTGCCACACCCTGAAAATGCCATTATAGCTCAAATCTATGCAAACCCTCCTCCCAACAAGTTCACACGCAATTGCTTTTCTTTTGCTTTTCTCCTTCTCCTTCTAATTCTTGTTATTATTGGTGGCATATTAGGTGGCTTTTCTTCCCTTTTAAATAGGGCCAAGTACCCCACATTTTCCATCCAACGCTTTGCATTCACCTACAATAATAACAAATCACACTCTCACCACTATTACTACTACTCTTATTACACCATTACATTCAAGGTCCATAATTCTGATTCCAAAGTGGCCTTCTTGTATAAACACTCAGGCCATGTTTCCCTCTCTTTAAGGCACAATCAGATTGCTTCAGGGCCCTATCCTTCTTTCCTACAAGGCCCCAATAATTCTACCACCTTTGGCATCAAATTGCAAGAGACACAACAAGATCAGTTGCCTAAGGAGGTTAAGGAAAGCATAAAAAACCATAAACATAAACTCCCCATCCCACTCTCTGTATCTATGAACCTCCCCACACAAAGAAAATTGGGAATGCTACATAGGACAGCCAAATATCATGTTACCTGTAATTTCACTGTGGATACATTGACTCAACACACTCGCCTACTTTCACAACGTTGCCAATCCAAATCAATCTAGCTAATCTACCTACCTACCTACGCTATATATCACAAATTTATTTCAAACCCCTCCTTTCTTTTTTCTCTTCTAATTACCTTCAATTCTCAATCACTGTTTTAGGATCAACTGACATGCAAGAAACAAAACTTTCCCCTCCCCTTCCTATTTCTTTAGTTTCCTCCCTTTTAGAGATTAGGTCTTGTAAATTAGTACTTTTTTTCTTTCCTAATATATGCATATATACTCGAAAATTTACATACAAATACTTCACATTTTTCATTTTCCTCTTCATGTGTACTAGCAGTTAAATAATATCTCATATATGTGTTTGTGCCGCTTTTTGAAGATAAGATTAGAAACCAAGAGAAAAGAAAAAAACTACTACCAAAAGAAACAAATTAGAGGATGTAATTAAGAACAGATTACGAGGGTCCAGGACTCTAGGTACTGTAATTGCAAGCGAGCTTCTCAAAGAATTAAGAAACTAGCATAATTTACACATTAGGATTGGGTCATATATATTATATATACGAGAAGGTTGCTTTCATCTATATATAGAGTTATAGTCTTACAGACTAAAAGCTTGTTTTAACTAAAAAGGCTAACTATGTCTATATGGTTATAAAACATGATAACAATATTTACTTTTTCTAGTTCCTTCCCAATAAGCTACGTACGGGAAGAAAAGCAGATGGGTAAACACTCAAAAGCACTTAGACAGTTTTATTTCCGACTCTAGTTAACTACGAATGTCTTCTCCGGCCTATATATCTACACGAATGTACGTTCTTAATTTATTCCGCAGAAGTATTGTATGTAGGATTAAGATTATAATTTGAAGATCAATAACACTCAAAACTCGAATTTGAAAACAAGGTAGATGTATTATTGTTGGCCGTTGAGTTTAATTAATTAATGTCACTAATTATGTATTGATTTGAAAACTCAAATCCGACTCATCATCAACCCCAAAAACGAATTAGGTAAGGGTAAAATGCTGGCTAGCTAGACCTCAGCGCATTAAAAAATTTTATTTCATCTTAACAACAAAAATTTGATCGCTGTTCTTTTTCTGTTAACATCTGACATCTGTAATGTAACTTATTGATAAAATAAACTATAGCTAAAGTACATATATAATATACGTCTGCAATAAAAGTAACAGTCATTAATTGCTGCTAATTTATTTTTTAAGCTTAGCAATAATATTAAACAGATTATCATGCTTGTACTCCGTCTGGTCACTGGTGTGGTAAACTCAACTAAAACATTGAATATGAATGCACTAATCAATTATGTGAGGGCAATTTAATTAAAATTTGTTGATACATCAAAAAGCATAAAAATAAACTCATTTTTACTTGAACACTCAGTAGTGTGATGATCCAAATAATTTATATCTGCAAAGATAATTTTATAAATATATGTGGCTTTCCCATTCAAGCAATATATCTGACAGGGTAAGAGATAGTATATAATAGAAGCAGGATAAGTTAGCTTTAAAGGACGTGGGGCATATATATAACACAAAAGGAGAAAGCAGGGTCGGGATTATACAATTATATATAATAGTCCAGCACATACTCTGTTGTTGAGTACACATGCATGATATTGAAATTAATAATGCAAATTAATCCTCTGTTGTTGAAGACTGATCAGTAGGATATATCATGATTCATGAGTTCTTAGCTATATGACTATAAGTCTATAAAATCAACAGCTGCTATATATAGTATTGCTGTATGCTGCGCATCAAAAGTTGGAGGTTAGTAGCTTTAGGTATGGTTAGGTGATAGGAGGCATGCAAGCCATATGTATATACTAAAGCATTTTGTTAATTTGGCACTCTGTAATCTCTTATAAGTCACAAAAGCCAACAGCTAGCTTGCTTGTTATGGCTAGGCTACATCTGTATCTTCTGTCATATTTTATAGCTTTATTTTATATATTAATTAATATCTTATCTCTTTGATCTTCTTTGCATTAGGCACATCATTAGCTTTTTAATTAGTTGAATGGTGGAAAAGTTGAACTGAAGGGTATAGCCGCTAGCTAGCTAGAAAGATAGCTAACATATAGCATTGCAATAAGTTAATTGTATATATCACCCTTTTATTTCATCCGAAACTCTTTCAACAGTCACTATATATTTTGGTTCCTCCAACAGCGGCAACTGCTCATAATTTAGCACACTTGAACATATATCTAATAGTATTACTAATCTTATTCAATTCATTGCTAACTAACTTACAACTCAAGAGTCAAGACCATATATTTATAAAGTCATTAATATTCCACACCCTACGACGTTTTGAATTTAACAAACACAATGAGTACACCAATGCTCGACCCTCTATGCGGGGAACAATGACATGTTCATCTCTCGGAAGATCCATTATTGAGTATCTCCATGCCAATTCACATTATTATCTACTATGTATATGTATTTTCAGTATGCTTAATTTTGTTGAAGCAGAAACAGTTCTTTACAACAAATTAAATCAATATATATACATAATTATATAGTTGTGTTTGAGGTGTAGGAGAGAGAGAAGAGTGTGTTGGTGGCCGGGAAATTAAGATTTAAAAATATCCCACAACATGGGCTTGGCCTATCAACTTATTAGTTGGGAATGCAGAATCTATAATAAAGGGCATCATTTGTGATATACACCCCTCGGAGAACGAGGTTAATCATCCCTCGGACGTCGACGACGGGGACACTCATCCTCGAACTTTTTGAAGGGACTAGTGATATACACTCTTCGGAGAACGAGGTTAATCACCCCTCGGACGCCGACGACGGGGACACCCCTCCTCGGACCTTTTGGAGGGACTAGTGATATACATCCCTCGGAGAACGAGGTTAATCACCCCTCGGACGCCGACGACGGGGACATCCCTCCTCGGACCTTTTGGGGGGACTAGTGATATACATCCTTTAAAATTAACATCAAAGGACAAACGCTACTCGGCGAGGAGGCAACCCAAGCAAATCCCCTCCCACTCAAGCATTTAATGCTAAAATATTGGCATTAAATACAAAGATCCTTAAAACCACGTGACCAGACAAGGCCATACCAGCCATTGTGTACGGTAGAGCAAAAGCACACACGCAAAAGGTCTAAAACGCCCCCTGCGCGCAGAGATACGGTGAAAAGCACTCTTAGCTATCACTGACTCTCAAAAAGGAAGGTTGGACATCCCACTGCAGTCCAACAGTGATAGCTGACACGTCAGAACAGTAAGACACATCAACCTGCTCCCTGTGTATCCCCGAAAATACCCCCAACGTCCCTTTTGGACCTCCTACCAACAAGAGACAAAGGGGAAGGAGGATAAATAGGAAGAAAACAGACACTCTCAGGTAACGACTCTCATTTTCCAAAAAAGCAACTTATTCCTATTCTTTGATCCTTGTTCTAACTTAAGCATCGGAGGAGAATTGTAGGGAGACCCCTGTGCATTCTTATTTGCAGGATCCGACGACCCCAGGCCTCCGAAGACTGCTCTCAGATTGTGAACTCAAGGTTAGATTTAGACTAATCCAATTTTGTAGTTTTCAATTTGTTTTAGTTAAATCTCAGGTGTGGTTTATTGGGAGCATAAATGTTAATTATATAGCTAAAAGGCATATGCATATCTGATATAAATTGCCTCGATATCGTGAATGAATGAATATATAACTAGGCTTATTATATATATACACACATTAACATATTATATATATATATATATATATATGAGTGAAAGATGCTTAACTTTGTAGAATGGGAGTGAAGCACATCGTATGTCTTGGCGAAGTGTCTGGTTATTTAACATTTTAACCAATAATTGGTGCTTCCCGGACTTATTTTATTTCAACAAAACGCACCAATGATGGAAACTAAATCTAGTGGCAACCTAGCTTTCCACGTATATACTTATGTGTTTGTTTTTTTATTTTCAGAAAAAAAAAGGAAAAAGGTTTGGGTTTTTGAAAGCTTGGAAGCATGTTGGATGTCCCCATTATGAATCCCCCACATACATTAATTCTTCTTCAAATCAAGCACTTTGAGTGGATTCCAACTCCTCTTCAACCATGTCTGAGATTCACAAAAGTAGTGGGTTTCCCTTTCACTCACCTAATCCTTTGAAAACAACCCCTTAAACTAGAAAAATATATAGAAACCCCATCTCTTCCATTCTATTAAAAATATCACAATTTCCAGATACCAAACTGATAATAATTGATTGAGGTGGGCTCTTTCAAATCTGGGTGCCCAATAATTTAGGACATCATCTCTTTGTGAGCAATATTAAAAGCCTCTGTTTTTGTTATTCTATATATATCCCAAACATGGATGCAACTCTTTTCATTGTTAATTAATAGTGAGGCATGTTAAGGATGAATCTTCTGCTGTGATCAATATAAGTGCTTTGCTTCCAACTTGATTAGTTTATTATCCTTGATCTTTGCTTTAATCTTTAACAACTGCCTTAATTAAATTCTTAGTCATAATTTCATAATCTATAAAATACATTTGTTTGCTTTAGATTTAGAATTGCTGGCACCCTTTCATCTCTAAGTCCAGTTAAAGCTTGATTAATTAATAAAATTTAATCCTACAGGCCATGTGTGTCTCTTTCCAACTTTTGTCTGACAATAGGGTGAAGATTTTTGCCCTGTATACTAGTTGGGAGGTACATGCTAGACCAAGTAGGTTTATCTACTCAGATTGTTTTTGCTTTAATTGTATAATCTCAAACAATTTTAAAATCCTATATCTTTACCAAGTTACCTGACTAACTTAATTCACCAATCATGAAAGAATTCTTAAGAATTTTTTTATCTCAATCAATTAATGGAATGAGATGGATGGAGATTAATTAGGGTTACTCGCTCATTTGAAATCGTTAAAATATTACCCTAGTTATTTGTTAGGTATCTCAATAATTAGCTAGATATGGCAATGCATGCATTTATCAAGTAAGGGAAAAGTGAGGGGACCAACCAAAACAAAAAAATGAAACTTACTCTTAAAGAAAGAGCCATCACGGTATCCAACTTAATTACAAAATGTGCTCTCTCACCTAAAGTTTGAATCTTGTATTGCTAGCTTGAAAAATGATTACATGGTCATTGAGCAAAGCATTTGTTTATGCTTCGTTCTACTACCATTTTGATTAAGATACATAATGTAGATTTATTTGTCGCATTTAGATTTACTACGCTATTAAACCATACATGAATCATACTGACAAAAAAGATATTCATGTGAATTTTCACAAGTTGTGAGCATCTAACACACAATCGTATATACATATATAGTTGAGAAAAACGTCTAACAGTTAGTTCAAATAAACTACTCTCTCAGGTTCAAGTAATTTTGCGATGCATATTACATATTACAAAAAAGTTACATCAAACTTTTACAACGATAAAGTTAATATTTTTACCACCTTTATAATTCTTAATTAGACATCGATTAAAAGAAAAACAATTTGTATATATAACTGAGATCTGATTAAAAGATTTGATGTGAACCAACCATTGTGTGCGTTGGCGATTATATTACTAGTTAAGCTTCCAGTCCTTAAAGTTTGAACCTTCTGTTTAGTAGACTGAAATTAAAAAAATCAGAGCATTAACACCATCTCAACACGCGTGCAATTTTACGTGATGACTTGGGATATATGGACAACTGTATAATGTACAGGTGTCCCTTAGCACTAAGTTCAAGAATTCACATGGTTTTCTTATCTTTAATTGTGTTTGTGTCTAGCTACCTTTCACTTAATTGGATCTCAAACTCAATAATCTGCACTTATTTACTCTTAATTAGTAGAGCAACCCGAGAACACTGCAGTCCATCAAATTTTGAGTTTAATGTAATTGGTCACCCATCCATATCTACGAACTCTAATCTTTATTCTTTACCAACTTCGAGATTTAATTTGCATTTTTATAATCATCGATACTCTATTAACTTGCAACAAATATATAGGAACTATACATATATATTACTATAGTCGATAACAAGTGTGACGACGTGCACACGTATGGTATTACAACAGCGATATCTTTTGATTCTATTGAATTTGGTTTGTGTTTTGATATGTGCGAAAAATGAGTTGATCGAGAAAGAGAATACAAATTAAACAGTTAAATTACGTGAAGATTTTGAGTTTTAGATGGTTACTAACACGCCCATTTATCCCAAAAGGCCACTTTGCTAGCTATTTCTTTTTAGTTTCTAATTCAGTTAGTCAAGTTAAAGTTTGTAATGATTATTAATTATTTGAAGTATATGTCGATTTGGCGCATATATATATATATATATAGTGTACGATACATAAATAGAAGATGGATGATGTTGGGTTTGGAAGGTTGGGAGTGAAGCATATGATAAAACATGTGTTTTTCCCTATACGCATGCGCATGCAAACATGGGAAGAAATAAAAAGACACGCAAACTAAACAGAGAGAATAGAATGTAGCTATTATTATGTATTGGAACTTTGTTCCAATCTAGCTCGATCAATTACTATTTTTCCATTCTCAATTTGAAAGTGACAATACAGTTGAATTATATATCCAGGGTTACCCCTTTGACCAAAATTCTATTTGGGTTGCTGTCATTATTTATTTCATCGACTCATGTACAATCTACAACTCTCTACTACTCTTCTTACACTCTTGCTTTTCCACTCCACCAAACGCCGCAAAAACTGTTCAACCTGCAGTGATAATGAACCATTCATGTTAGCTTTGTTGATTGATTGATTCCAGAGATGGGTGATTTAACAAATCAAAATTGATGAAAATTTAATTGGAGTAATTATAAAATAGCCAAATTGGACTTGCCTCTGATGGGTCTTGTAGGGTGTAGGAAGCTTCTGTTTCTTTTGGAACTTTAGATACAAGAATCCCCATCCCTTGACCTCTACTCCTTAAAACCTGGTCATTATAATCAGGGTAAATGAAATCAGTTGAAAATTAGTTACATTATATTTAATTTGTTGTAACAGCAGAGCATTGGTTAATTAATGATATTATTAATTACCTTAAACGCATCCTCGTCAGTTCGATCATCACCGATATAGATAGGGAAGACATCCTTAGAATCAGCAAATCCTAAGAATTAATTGAGAATGATATTAATTAGTTTGATAATTGAGAGTGAAAGGAATGAATTATAAATATATTTAATTAGGCATTAGGGTGTCCAATGCAAAATATTAGTGCATGAAATAAATAATTGAAGTCTCACCTAAGGAGTGTAACAAAAATTCGAGAGCTTTGCCCTTGTCCCATTTAATAGTTGGACGAATTTCCAGGACTTTTCTGCCTTGGGTAAGCTTAAGTTTTGGGTATTGATCCAGTACTACTCGAACTTCCTCAGCCAATGCACCCCAACTCTGAAACAAACAGAGTCAAAACAAAAGATTAGTCAAAACTCAAAGTATTTTGAATATGAAATCAATGGGTATGTAGTTAAGTACTAAGTAAGAAATTAAATATTTTGTTTTTGTTGGCTGACTGATATACCTTTTCGTCAACACAACGGAAGTGCACGGACAAGCAAAACTTGTTGTTCTCTACCTTAGCCCCTGGAACGGATTTTGTTTTCTCTAACAATATCTTGTACACCTGCAAAACAAATTTTACAATCACACTCTCAATAAATATCCTATTTACTATTTAATTTCATGGTGCTACTTTCCGACATTTGATGAGACAAAGAAACCAACCTCATTGATCATGGGCAAAAATTGACTCGCGGGTTGGAAGGGGACTTCCTGATTTCCCTGAAACACTCAAGATATTAAGAAACTAAGCTCAAAAACTACACAAATATGTAATAAAAGAAAGAAACTATCTCACTCTCACCTTCTTAGGACTTTGGCTTTTCGTTGGTCCCTTGATGTCCATGCCATGACTACCTGCATAGTACAGCTCTGCTAATCTTACAAACTTGTATACCTGCACAAAATTAGGGAGAAAAATTACCTATTAATTTCCCCATAACTAGATTAATCGTTATAAAAGAATGACAAATAACATTTTTTTCTCTTTGAACAGGAATGCACCTTGTCTCTGCACCTCCCACTCACGATGGCTGTGGGAAAATGTGTAGCTATGTCCTTTACGGTTGATCTCATCTGATTCAAGAAAAACCATAACAACATTAATATATTTTTCAAGCAAGTCTTATGAATAAGAACATAACAGAGTTTTACAGAGTCCCATAAACAAAAAAACAAACCTTTTTAGTCATGAATGCTTTATCTGGGTCTGCCACAATTGGGGAGAGAGTACCATCGTAGTCAAGAAAGATAACAATTTGCTTAGCTTTGGATTTACATATGATCTGATCAAAATGATCCAGTGCAGAAGGATGATTAAGCTGCGTTGAGAAACAGAACAGAGTGGTCATATATATGCATTGGTAGCTAGCCTTGGTATCAAAAAAATAAAAAATTTGAATGAGGAGGTATTGTAAATGTAATATAGAAGAAAGGGATGAGAACGATGCTCACTGTCCAAGAAGTAAAGTGTTGGTTTTGAGATTTAAGACGTGTAGGAGAGGAAGCTCTCATTGAATCAATCCAGGCATTGACTTTAGGTGGTGGTGCTCCTCCATTATTATCCTCAAGTCGCTTCATATTCAATAGCTTTTTCTGGGAAATCCCCAAAATCTCACCAATCACAGGCACTGCTGCGCCTGGAAGTGGCAACATGGTTGAGTTAGAAATGGACACAGCCACAGCCACTTCAATAAGGGTGTTAATACGTGATTTCACATCAGGAACCACCAGATTCTGGTTCGTCATCTTCTCTTGATTCTTGAGTCTTGATGCCAACACAAAACCTTAATTAATACTCTATTAGTTAATTAATTTGCAATATATTGCTTGTGGGTGGTTTAAGAGACTGATGGAGCTGAAGAAATAATATGATTGGGAAGAGAAGGAGAGGCAGAAACCAGAAAAACAGAGTAGAAGGGGAAGGAAGGGAAGGGTGTGTTATGTTATGGTATGTAATGTAGGTGGTGATTGGTGAATGAGGTGAAGGGGGTTTTATAGGGAAAAATAAATTGAGGGGAAATAATAAAATAATTAAATAATGAGAAAGACGAACGAGGCCTACACTGGTTGGGTCAAGTGAGAAACAAGGGTTGTGTGTGTGGTCAATGTATAAACTTAGGTTTCACGGCACAAACCGACGAAACAACCACTTATTTTCCATGGCCACTTGTACTTTTCAGCAACTATGCTCAAACTAATAAATCACAGAAATTGAAAGGCACAAGGGACCACCATGAACATTGAACCATGATCCCCTCCCACACCACACCACACCCTTCCTTCTTTCCTCTAATTTCATTTTCTTTCTCCACCTTCTACTATACCTCTATATTAGTTTTCTATTTTATTCACTCGACAATTTCTTAACTCTTTAACTTTCTTTTCTTTTCTTTAAACACTCTTTTCCTCTTCTGATTTTTTTGGTAAAAAGTGCATTTCTAGTGAATCGAGTGACAATGGGTATTTATATTTAGGCCAAAGTCCTAATTTGGTCATATATATTTTGCATAGTTCCCAATCTAGTCCCATATTTTTTTATCACACTTTTGGTCTCATATTTTTTGGTCAGGTCCCAATTTGGTCCCATATTTTTTTTGTTGCAGATTTGGTCTCATCTTGGGTCAATTACAGAATTGATCCTAAATCTTTAGGTCAGATACAAAAGTAATCTCGTATCTTTGCAAAAGGATCAACCAAACCAAAAAGATATATAGCCAAAAATTATATGAAATCAAATTGAAACTTTTTGCAAATATATAGAAGTAAAAGTGCAACAAAAAAATATATGACCAAATTGGGACTGAACAAAATATTTGAGACCAAATTTATACTTTTACCTTATATTTATTTTGTTCACACTATTTCATATATGTATGTATTCCTAAAGAGGTTTGAGTTCAAACTTGTACTAATTCTTTTTGGTACATCCTTTTATACTAGTTAATTTCTGTTTCTTTTAATCATTAATTTTACCGGTCAACAAAACCTTCTAGAAACGGCGAGGAGGAAAAAGAGAGAAGAAGAAATTTCGAATTAACCTGACAAACAAATTAGTTTTGATTTGACTAAAAAGCAGAAGGCGTTACTGTTGTTTCTGTTTGCCCTATCCATTATCTCATACAACAAGGCCTATTATATTGTACTAGTACTGTATATCTTAGTGCACCAACCTAAGGAAACGGACTTGCTAATGTGAACATGGATATATTGGCAACAATAATTCCTAGGTTAGTAATTTTATTTTCCTGTATGCATGTATTCTACATTAGACATGCACAAAGGCGTGGCAATAATATTTTAATATAAAAAAATAGCAAACATCAATTTTGCTCAATTGAAGAATAAAAAACGTCGGAAAATCAACTTATTATAGTTTAATATAGTGCGTGTTCTGTCTGGAACATACTATATATTTATGATAAAGGTTTTGCCCTACCCTTTCATGTATTTTTCATTGGCAAGATATATAAACTAAGGCTTGGTTTCTCCCAAACAGAATTTCCTAGCATTGCTATGAAGTCGTTTAAAACTGTAAAATATGTAAACTTGTCAACTACTTTTCTGGGAAATTTCGTACATTCCGAACTTCAATTGTAGCTCTAGGTAGTTTGGTTTTGTATGTAGAAATGTACATACATTTTACAAGTAGAAAGTAGAGGGTTAACACGCCAAATATTCAAATGGTCAAAACCTCAAATTGATCATGATTATAAGGTGTAGATTTAAATTGGTTTTAAATATTTTATTCATAACTTTTTAAATTGATCCCAAACTATCAAATAATGTTATATTTTTCTTGAATTCAAATACGACGAATTCATATTTATAGTTATTGAAATTGTTGCATTTATACTTGAAATGAGAGAAATTGATATGACCAACTAAGCTTATTTGATTATGAAATGAGTATCTTACTTCCGAGACTTGATTTGGTCTCGTTTGTTGACGATCTCAATTGGATAGAGAAAAATATTCGTTAAAACTAACACGTAACTTTAGACTGTCATATTTGAACTTGAAACGAGAGAGCTGTGACCACATTTAATAGTTTGAGACCAAATCGATAAATTATAGAAACATATAGGATCAATTTGAAATAAGTGAAATATTTATGACCAATTTAAAATTTATCCCATACATTTGCGACCAATTTGAGGCTTTGACCTATTCAAATTGGTCTTCATATCATAAAGTAAATTTTATTTTGATTATAAAATTATTTTTTATTTTGATTCTCAATTTTTTTTATTTGTTTTACCATTGATCTAAAATGTGATTTTGTCTAGTTTTTGTCTTATCTCTAAGTTTAAGCACTTAACCTAAATGATTTATCTGTCATACGTTTCCTACTAAGCAAGGTTTTCAAAATCAAATTGGACATTAAATCAACTAACATATCGATCCAAGGTTAAATGGTTCAACTAGGGTCGAATCAATGACAAATAAATAAATTTAAAAAATTTAAAAAATGTTTAAATATGATAAAATTCTAATTCAAATAGTTTTAATTAAATTACAAAATATAATTATAATATTAACATATCAAAACAAATAAAAGTAAAATAATAATGTAACAATTTAATAACTACAAATTTCATAAATTAATATGAATTAATATAAATACTATTGTCGTTAAGTGACATACTGACATTTCATAATTACTATCTCAACTAAGTTCTGATTCACAATCAATATTCTTTAACTTTTAATCCATGGTTATAGAAAAAAAGTTAGGCTAATTCAATCGTTTCACCACCGATTTTAGTCACTTTTCTTCCGATTGTTGACCAATTCATGGAGCACTGTATTCTAACAATGGATCAAACCTGTTCGCGATTCAATTGATCGGTCTAGTCCAGTATGATTTTAAAACTATTTTAATAAGTGAGTTGATAGAGAAAAAGAAATTAATTTTATTTTTAATTTGTAATTAAAAATGAAAAAAAATTAAAAATCAAAAGAGAAGCGGAATAAATATTTTAGAATTAAAATAAAATACACCTTAAAATACCATGATTAATTTGAATATTTGAGCTAACTTAATTAGATGATTCAGTAACTCTATATGTACATGTGAACCATTCAAAGAAGGAACCACTGACCGCCCCTTGTATAGTTTGAGCGAAACAAGTCGTTCCCAAACCTAACTTTGTACAATAATTGTTGCCTTCAAAACCAGCGGCATCATTTGCTTTCATTTTCGTCCTTTTATGGAGTGTGTTAAATGTTGATGACAGCTAGTTTTAAATATATGTGAGGTAGACCATTTCTCTCATAATTCATGCTCCCTTGTGCATTAATTGTTTAAGTAATCATTTGATCTACGTTGATCTTGATTTCCATTTGCCAACTCCAAATCTAATCTAATCTAATTAATCAACTATTTAAAAGTTTGTTATCTTCACAATTACTTTATAAGACACGTATCTCTACATTATCAAATACGTGTCGTGGGCGAATATTATGTGCTACATATATTTGTTCCTATGTATTTATTTTATTCATGTGAACAATACAAGGTAGTCCACTCCCATAAGGTACCCTGTCTTTTCCAAACATAAACGCTATATAAAAAAAAACTATGCAACCACCCTTTTGGATTTTAACTAACAATGACATATTTCTTTATTTTTTTCTGTATTTTTTATTGTTGTTTTGTCAAATATTATACCAAAGTCAGATAGAAGAAATAGAAGTTATACATTTTAAACACAGGTGTAAGTACTGATGTTTGAGTATAATAAACAGAATACGTACGCATCAATTTTCTCGTTAACTAACATAAAATTTGATTTGAATATTGCGTTTGGAAAAAAGAAGAAATGACAAAATAAAAATGCGTCGGTGTTGCAGAGTACACATGTAAACGCTTGAGAAACTTCCTTTTGGAAGAAAAACAGAGAAGCTTTCCTGTAAAAGGCATATTATGAGTATTGAGTAGTGAAAAGATTCTCGTAAATCGTAATACTTTTCATCGTCCAAATAGGAGGCAGAGAGAGAGAGAGAGAGAGAGAGAGAGACAGAGATTGAATCATTGAATTAAAGTTTCAAAATTTTAAATGGCGAATATCGTCTCTCTCACTCTCACGAGTCACATAATTGAAAATCCCTTCTGGATCTGTTTGCAATAGACTAATAGAGTAATATAGTTCATAGAGTCCTAATGTCGAAAAAAGAAACTTTGTTAATGCCTGGCCTGCTTTCTGGACCAAATTTTCCTGACAATGGCTCTGTTAGTCAAAACACTCAAAAGCAGAGTATCTAAGAAATTAGGTTCGGGTAAAAGAAATTGTCTTGGAGATTCGACTAATATATTCTGCATCATGTTGTTTAATTAGGGCCCCTCCTTTTTTTTCCTCTGTGTTGTTTATGTGTGTATTTGTGTATGATTACCTAATTAACCACATGTGATATTCATTTTTATGTAAGATAATATCCTTAATCACTGTTTTCCGTCCTTCTTTGAAATTTCCATAAAGGCACCTACATCGTCTACCAGGCTTAAAAAGAGCCTTTTTATATTTTCACTTATTTCTTTCTTTCTTTCTTTCTTTCTTTCTTTCTTTCTTTCTTTCTTTCTTTCTACCACACTGCACACATTAGCTTATCTACTCATCTACAGTCAAAGTTGGAGGCCTTGGCCCGTGGGGATGCTTGCAGTATAAAAGTTATAAGAAGAAAGATTAAATTAAATTCAATTTTATGGCGTTTTCTTAAAATGGATATTTTATAAGTTTCTTATAAAATTACATTTAAATGGGATTGTCAAAAAGAGTTAGGCAAACTAAAGAGTAAAAGGCAGCTTAGAGAATACAGATCCCAAGGAAAAAAGAATGGTTATTTATAGAATATATATAAAAAAGGGTTTGAGATGAAGCATATTTAGGTTATTTTGATTAATTTTGTTTGATTGATGCAGGAATTAGATGCTGATACGTTACAATTCTAGAACTTAGGTTGAATGGTTTACAAATACAAATGTATGTATATGAATTAAGAGGAAGGTCAAAGAGGAAAGATATGGGAATATGAATAAATGGTCGATGAAACTGTCTTAACCGCTTATGATATTAGAATGACGGTGGATTTTGAAGACTCTGGGAATCAAATATTTGTCGCTGTTACTAATACAAACGAAGCGAATCGTAATAAAGTCCGATTATCTCGCGGAAAAAGCAAACTAAAATTATATGTTTTTTTTAGAAAAAAAAAGGACAAAGGAATTTGAGCAAGTTGGTTTGCCTTTTGCATACTCCATGACTCGTCCCTTACGTGTAAAATTTCCACCTCTTGCTGTCTTCCCTGCCTTTCATGCTATCACTCTACTATGCTCTGTGCAAAATTCTAATATCATCATTTTCTTTGATTTTTCCACACACAATCTTTGGGGAAACTGCAAACCAACTTGGTGAATGCTATCTCTCTCTCTCTGTTTTTTTTTTTTTT
>QANZ01044091.1:117584-142061 GCA_003254925.1 Chamaecrista fasciculata
AGGATTTGGGACTAAAATGAATGAAGATGATGAAAAAGAGGGGAAATTGAGAATAATGAGATAAAAATATAACTCAGGGACCTATTTGAATTTTGAATGAAATATTTTTTTTTATTATTAATGCTGATGTGGCACGCACAGTTGGCTTTTTTTTTTTAGTTTTCCAACTGCTGACGTGGCACTTAACGTGCCACGTCAGCAGTTAACGGCTTCAGGGACCAATTTGACTAACGTTAGTAAAATTCGGGGACCTATTTGTCAATTTCCATAAATCAGGGACCAATCTGTCAGCGACCCAATAATTCGGGGACCAGTTTGGGAGTTTACTCGCTAGTAATGTAATTAGTTACAAGCACATGCTATAAAGACACGTGTAGGCACTAGCGTATTTTATGCTCTCTGTGTATAACGAATTCACCAGCTGTTCAAATTCCTTTTGTATGCAATATATATCAGCCTCAGGTACAATAATTTGGTACACTGAGCATTTCATTCATCATTGGCATTTACCCTAGATTTCTATCTTGGTATCAGAGCAATGGCCTCGTCAGCTGCTGCTTCCTCTACTGCTTCCTCTGCTGCCGCCGCATCTGGTGCTGCTTCCATTGAATCTTCTATGTCTCAGGCTGCCAAAACTCATTCTCTGTTTAGCTCGTCAACCCAGAATGCCTCTATCAAGTTGGATAGGGAAAATTACTTGGTCTGGGAGTCTGTCGTTCGCCCATTTATCAGGGGGAATCGTCTCGAAGGCTATATCAATGGCGTCATTCCAGCTCCGCCACATATGATTCCGTCCGGTACAACCACGATACCGAATTCGACGTATGAAGCTTGGGAAGATGTTGATCAAATGCTCGTGGGTTGGCTACGCAACAACATGACTGTTGACATTGCGTCTCATCTTCTTCACTGCACTACCGCCTTCGACTTATGGGTAGGTGCTCGAGAACTAACTTGTGCAGCAATGCAATCACGTGTTTTAGTGTTGCAGGGTGAGATCTATCAGACTCGTAAGAACTCTATGAAGATGATTGACTATCTGGGCAAGATGAAGTCGCTATCTGATCAGTTACTTCTTGCTGGAGCACCCATTTCCACAGAACAGCTCATTTTGCACACTCTTTGCGGACTTGATGGTGTCTACAATCCGATTGTAGTCAAGCTTACTGGACTGCCAGGTCTCACTTGGGTTGCTACTCAGTCCGAGTTACTCGCATTCGAGAGTCGACTTGATCAGGTTGCTCAGCTGTCAGGTTTATCGATTCAACCCTCAGCAAATTTTGCTCAGCGCATAGTTTTGGAGGCTCTAACTTTGTTCCATGGTGTGGATCTCCTCGAGGAAGTTCTCGTGGTCGTGGTCGTAACCCTCGTGGAGGTCGTCGCGGCGGCTCTAATAGCAATCGTCCCTACTGTGGCTTGTGTGAACGTCCAGGTCACAATGTCAACAACTGCTACTATCGTTTCGATCGTTCGTTTCAACCACCCACTCATGGTCGTGGCTTCACTGGTTCCTCTGGGAATTTTTCAACACCACAAGCTATGTATGCTGCCTCTAAAATTCTTCTGCTATGCCTCAATCTGTTCTCGATCCCAACTGGTACCTTGACGGTGGTGCGAACTATCATGTCACACCATTCACTGAACAGCTTGATCACTACAATCCAGTAGGTATGACTCATCCTCCTCTGTTTACTTGCACTGGTCATCAAGCCCCTATTCTAGGTGTTGGTTCCACCAAAATACACACAACCTCCCCTAACTCTTCCCTTTTATTAAAAGATGTTTTAGTTGTTCCAACAACAACCAAAAATCTCGTGAGTGTCAACAAGCTCACCCAAGATAACCCTGTTGATGTGTGTTTTTACTGATAATGGTTGTGTTGTGAAGGACAAGAGGACAGGCAAGTCGTTGGTGCAAGGATGTCAACCCAAGGAATGTATCCAGTGGGTGATCAATAGCTACCTCAAGTGAATGCGTTGACAGCAGCTCATACAAGGGATTATAGAGAATTTCTAAAGTGGCATTACAAATTAGTGCATCCTAGTGATAGAATCCTAAAATTAGTACTAAATAAATGTAATGTACACATTCTTATTTCAGACACAGTGTATGAGGCATGTCAATGTGGAAAATCTAAATACTTACCTTTTGCTAAGTCTTCTTCTCGAGCCTCTTCTCCACTTGAACTAATTCGCACTGATTTATGGGGCTCTTCTCCTGTACAATCAGTTAATGGACATCGATTTTATATCCATTTTGTTGATGATTTTACACGTTATACTTGGCTTTTTCCCTTGAAGCATAAAAGTGAAGTTGTTAATGCATTCAATCTATTTCGTGCTCAGGTTGAAAATCAGTTTTCAACAAAAATTAAATTCATTCAATGTGATAATGGACTCGAATACAAGCCTATCAGCACCATTGCTCAAACAGTAGGAATTCAAATGTGTACATGTCCATACACTTCATCACAGAATGGAAGGGCGAAAAGAAAACATCGTCACATTGTAGAAATGGGTTTAACACTACTTGCTCAAGCGCGTTTACCTTACACTTACTTGGTTGATGCCTTTCTCATGGCTGTGTACATCATTAATCGACTTCCTATCCCAGTGCTTGATTTGTCTACACCCCTGTCTTTGGTCTCATGGGGATCACGAAAACAGCGTGTAGTAGCTCGCTCAAGCACTAAATCTGAGTATAGAGCTTTAGCAGATGGTGCTGCAGAAATCAAGTGGCTGTTGTCTCTGTTATCTGAACTTGGTTTGGTGGCACAACAACCGTCTATGATTTGGTGTGATAATTTAAGCGCTCGAGCGTTGGCAGCTAACCCAGTACAACATGCGCGCAGTAAACATATAGAAATCGATGTACATTTCATCAGAGACATGATTCTTTCAGGAGATCTTACTGTCAGTTATGTTCCTTCTAGTTATCAAGTAGCTGATTGTTTTACGAAGGCTTTAACTCATCCTCTGTTTCAACAACATCGCAACAAACTCGGGCTTGCTCCAGCACCCTCTCATTTGAGGGGGAATGTTAGAACATAATTAATATCTGTATTATTATGCTAGTAATGTAATTAGTTACAAGCACATTTTGTAAAGACATGTGTAGGCACTAGTGTATTTTATGCTCTGTGTATAACGAATTCACCACCCGTACAGATTCTTTTTGTATGCAATATATATCAGCTTCAGGTATAATCATTTGGTACACTGAGCATTTCATTCATCATTGGCATTTACCCTAGATTTCTATCTGCCACCATCTCCCACCAAAAAAGGGACAAATTAAAGCAAAATGTGGAAAATGCTTAGATTGAAGTCAAAATTATGCGTATCTAAGCTAAGGAATTCAGGCATTTTGATATTTTAATTTGACCCATAGTATTTAATTAATTAATTAGTATATTGGAGAAAGCACATTGTCAACATTTAATTCTTCATGCACTATTTCAGAATTTTGAAACCCCAGCCGGCTATTCCCAATTTTCCCATTTAAAGATAAAGTTAAGACCGATATATCCTGATATCTTTAATTTGGTCTAATATCTCTAAGCCCTAAGTACCCACATTATATATGTATATGACGAGACTCAACCTCTACTGATAAGTCATAATCCAATAAATTCTTATTCCAAAATTCTAAATTCCCAGTGCAATAGAGAGCAGTTTCCAGATTTTCACGTGCTCATGGTTACTACTAACACAAGTAGGAGTATTGGAGGAGTCTTTCTGATATGGTGTTATATTCCTACAAAATCCAAAGGAACTTTTACACTTTAATTTATTTAATTATTTATTTTGATTAAAGTCAATGAACATTAACGTTAGTGTTTTTGATCTTGTACATCGAGGAAGTTGGCCGGTGCCTGGTCCGCATCATGAAAGAGAAAGGCCTGTTTAAAAAAGAAGTATAAATTATTTCCCCCATAATAATAATAATAAATTGACGTTTAAAATAATATAAAATTTCATCTCAGATTATCAGTGTTTCTATAATTGCAGTAGTTAAAAATATCTATAAATTAAAGAACAAAAGATTAAAGAAAAAGAATGAATATAAGTAATAATTTTTTTGTACGTGTTAAATGGAGATTAATAATTAATAAGTGGGGATCTTTAAATCAAAGTATAAAGGAGAAAGCGATCATGCAGTTGTTTGATGTTACGCGAATGCGTGTGCAGTGTGTGTATCAGCGTGGCGATGATTCACATTCGCGTCGACATTACAAGGTCTCCATACAAACACTTCCACGACGAAAACGACATTCCACAAAGTTGTACGGCAACCCAAATATATATAATATCAACTATTCATTAATCAATAGTAACATATTGTAATAATTCAACTCCCTTTTTTTATTAAAAAGTAAAAAAACTAACAATGAAATTAAAGTTGCATATAGAAATTAAACAAATACGTGGCGGAAAAGGTGAGTAGAAGACGACATACATTTTGGTAGTGCACGCAGCATCTGGCTTAATTCAAAGCTAGTTATAATAGTGGAAAGACTAAAGAAGAAACATACATGTATAACTTCAACCACATCACAATTTGATGACTGAATTGAGTCGGCAGTTGAAGAGTTTGGAAAATTGGTATAAATGAACCTATGCACGTGCCTTGAGGGCTGAAAGCTGAGGGCTAATAAAATTAAATACTGTGTGCTATGAGACGTCAATCCATATGACAGCAAAAACGCATTATATCACTATTAATTCCAACTCTCCAACTATGTAATCGTACAGTCCTTAAGGCAATAGTAAGTAAGTGTAGTGGTAGCTATTTCAGGCGAGCACGTGCACTCTTTGGTTTTTCAAGTTTCGGCCGCAATACACGCATCAACTAAACATAATATGCGACAAAACTTGAATGCTGCTTTACCTTTCACAACGATGGTTTACGATGTGACAGCCATATTATACAAACACCTGATATAATTCCAACTCCTCCCTTGCAAGCGTGTGATAGTGAGATATTTTTGTACTCATGCACTATTGCTGGTAGCTTATCACATTTTGATGATTAATATGTAGGTAAAGTTTTAATTTCTCCCTCTTATTGAATTAAAAGGATTATTCATGATGCGATCCATCTCATGAAAAGTCTTCTTTTTACTCGAAAGTCTGGTGGCTACCTAGCTTGCTAGCTATATAGTATATTTGTAGAGGTCCAACGTGAGCAAAAGTAAGCCCACCAAAGGAGCAATTGGTACAAAAGCTAGCCGATATTTTCCCTCTTACATTCATTGCATATAGTTCTTGGATTCTCAACATTCATATTGTGGGTCACTCACTCACTGGGCCATTTTACGTTTTGGCACTCTATTTTAAGAATGTGGACAACGACTTCTCATTTGGATTATATGCTAACCTTTTAAAAGTGTAAACCCGATTTCCTACCCACCGGAAAAACAGCTAAAAATCAGTGATGCACAGCGCATGAAATCATGAATATATAACCAGGTCCTCACCAGTTACAAATGTACAATTAACAAATAATATCATTGATTTAGGTGACTCATCATATCTTTAACTCTTTTTTTTTTTTTCCACCCTATATATGTGCATGTCCTTGCTTTCTATATCATTTAAAAGGATGCTTTCAGTAGAAATTGCTACTGATTCATAGCACCTCTGGAAAGTGAAATATGAAATATACTAGCTAATAATTTGTAACGGCGGATATAGTAGTTACGCATTTCCACAGAAGAAATCTTAGTACGTAGCCAGGCATATAACGTGTATACTAATACGAATAAAATAAAAATTAACCAGAGATTCCAGCGATTTAATGCTAGCATTGATGTAGTTGCTTTCTTCTGATTCATACCTTACAGTTCATATATTTTATTTGGTAGATTGTTTTCAGATATAATGACATACTCAAGGACATCATTTCAGATAAATTTGAATTTAGGGGGGTAATGAAGGAAAGGATAGATATTATGTAGTGACATTTGAGTCATCACTCTAATTTTAACTCCTGATGCAAAAGGCCCATCATAATAGTCAACTTGAACCTTGGTCCTAAGAAAACTTGCCAATTAAGAATATAAATTTGAAGAATCTTCGACATTGTATCCATCGGATCCTTCGTCATGTAGAAGTCATAATATGTATATATATATAATTATTATATATTATATATATTAAATACTCAGGAAAATGACAAGAAGAACAGAATGCTAACTCTGTGGCCTGTAATCAACAAATATGACATGGACGGTGTATCCAAATTTTTAGTGGTTTTGGACCATTTATTTTTTGGGCTGGGTAGGAAGATTCTTGCTTTAATTTGGTCCAACTAATAAATAAAAAAAGATCTAATCTACGTGGGGAATATAGATTGGAAAAAGGGAAATGCCATAAACAATGAGGAACCAAATGATTGAGTTTGAGCCTTGTTCAGTGAGTTGCACTGCAAAATCCTGCAGTGTGACACATGATACCAAAACTCAATATTTCGAAACACTGCGTTTTGGTCATGAATGTGTCACACTCCAGGCTCTACAGTGAGTTACTCATTACAGTCTGCAGGGAATCTAGCCTTGTACATTTGTTGATTGGAAACTGGAAAGACTCAAGAGTAAAGATTAACAAAAAATAAACAATGATGAAAATAAAAATACATCCCGTAACAAGTAGAAGAATTTGAATTTTGTGCTTTCGAAGTTGTTGTAGCACCTCTACAAATAAGACCCACATAGACTGAACGTATAAAAGCATTAAAAATCATGGATGATGTTAGATTACAAACGATCCATAAAAGATAAGGAGGCAACGTAAGGAAGTGTTGAGTGTTTTGTTTTTGTCAGAAAAAATTATGTAATTAGAGTATTGGGCTGACTGCAAGACCATTGGGCCCAATGTTTTATTTTTCAGAAAAAAACTGAACTAGATCCAAAATTGGATCGGGCCGCATCATTAGTTTGTTCATTATGATATTAATTAATATGACACTATCACCTCTTTGATTTTAAAAATACACCTTTTTTTAAACCTTTTTTTTTGGCCATTTTTTAAACTATACTTTCTTCAAAAATATTGATTTCATTTGTAAGAATTTTATTACAATTTTTCATTTTCTCAAAGATTTTTTTATGGCTAATCATTTGTCTTTAAGATAATAATTCAATTTGTCATAATTTCCAAAATAATATTATACACATAATAAATTTAAAATACCTTCATTGATTAATTGAGATCATAACTTATTTTAGATTAATATAATTCATTTATTTATTATTTTGGATAAAATCAGTGTATATTTTCAATTGAAGAAAAGATAGTTTGATTTAACATTTCTCGAAAAAAGAAAATGTGGGCCTATTTGATTCCCATCGGAATAATTTTTTAAAATTATTTTGGAAGTTCAGAACATTGACGAGTAGTTTTATATTTTTTTAGGTTTAAAATCAATATTTTTGTGTTTTGAATTTTAAAATAAAAAAAAATCAAACAATAAAATGAATTAAACGGGCCTACTTTTTTTTTCTGGTTAAGTCATTGGTATATCCCGTCTATCCATGTAATGATCTAAGCGAAGACTAATCTCATTTGGGCCTCATAGACGAAATGGTCAGAGCCCTCCCGCCAACTTTAGAGATTGAACCAAAACGGGCCCTAATTTGTTCGTACTTTTGAAAGACTATATTTTAGAAAAAAAAATCTTAAATGCTTTTAAAGATTTTTTTTATAAAATATATTAAGCTAAAAAACTGTTTTAAGATATCTAACCGAATATGTCAAGGAGATGTTAAAACCAATGTTGTCAGGACAAAGCGTTCAATGACTCGGACAAGTGTTCGGTTCATAGTTTGATCGGTTTAACCGATTAAACTATCGATCGAACGAGATGATACAATAAATAATAAATATTAATTATTTTTATTATATAAAAAATATAAACATTATATACACACAATTAAAATTTATAATTCAACATTTTTATTTTTTTTATTATACTGAAATAGAGCACGTTACAAGAATAATACAAACACATAAAATAAAGACAACATAACACATATATAGCTAGATAGGTTTCTAAATTAATAAATGTTATGCAAATCAAATAATTTTTTTATAAAAGAAAATAAATCAAGTGTACTTTAGATTTTATTTTATTAATTTTTCATTTAAAAGTTAAAATGTGAAATTAAAAAAATAAAAATAAAAAAATTGGCTAGCGGTTCGACCGTCGGTTCAACGGTTCTGGTTGGGTAAATCCGGTTTAACTACTAGTTTGATTTTTTAAGTTGAACCAACTCGTTCTTGTGATTGTTTGACGGTTAAATCGGTCGAACCGTCCGATCCGATTTTAACAACACTGGTTAAAACAAATAAAATTATCCAACTTGTATGATCAATAATTGATCAAAGATAAGAAGGCTTTTATTATAAAAAGCACAATTGTTACAGCGCTCGTGCCTTTCTTTCTTTTTCTTTATTTGTAACTTGTTTAATTATTAAAAAGAATATTAAGAACAGTGCCTTTGGCCCCATTCAGCGCCTCTCTTATTAATCACAACAAGTCTACAACTAATTTTTCTTGCTCTTTTAGTTTTGCATGAACATAATATTAGTAGATTTTATATCTAATTTGGTAGCGGCTACTTGTAGTGATAATTAATTAGGCTAAGATACTTTATACATAAGGCATTATTTTCACACTATATTATAAAATTTTTATTTTTTTAAAAAAATAGACTCTCAAACTATATACTAAATTAAAATTTTACATAAATTATAAAAAAAAATATATGGGTTTTAATGAGTTGATTACTTTGAATTACCACGCATTCAAACTTTGAAGTTTGAAGATGCAAATTTTCCACTGTTTAACAATATAAATACTTGCGCGGCTGGAAATTATTTAACAGAAATAACAGAATGATTTGATGGAATGGTTTTTGAATTTCATCTTTCACAACATTACAAATTACAAACTCTTCATCAAGAGACATTATAGAGAGTTTTGTATTTTTATTTATTCAATCATATTTTAAAATTTAGGGTAAATTACACTTTGGTACCCTGTGATTTGACCATATTTCACTTTAGTACCATATGGTTTGAAACCTGACACTTTGATACTATGTGATATTTTCTATTAACACTTTGGTTCTCTAAAATTTATGTATGGTATTGATTTAAACTTATTTTAATGTAAAAATATAGACATGCCCCATAAGAGGAGCCCAAATGATAAAGTGTGAGTTTCCGATACCATGATGACGATAATGAACAATAATGAGAAAGATAAAGATGGAAGTAATATGTGATAAGACCCTGAAAAGCATGGGAATGATATTTTTAGACTTTAAGTTAGTGGTGTTAGCATATATAGAGGCTAGAGGGGACCATACTTGATTCATCATGAACCATTATAGCCTATTCATGACTCCTTTAATTTAACAAGCCTCATCACACCAAACTTCCATTTTCTTCATTTTCCAATTCCACAATCTACAACTCAGGAAGCAGAGTTTAATTGATTTCTTGCCTGCTTCTTCCAATCCAATCATATGCATCACACACATATACACACACACTCAAAATGAATAAATGAATCTTGATCCATCATGATCTCTTTAAACTTGGGCAACATCCATGTTAATGGGTTTGATCGGAGGTGGAGAAAAGGTTTTCTTTATTTTCACGTTGTTGTTGCAGCAGTTTATGACGCCCATCATCAACACTTGATTTGGTTCCCATGCTCCCATGTCCCACATTCATTAAAATATGAAATTTCCTTTCCTTCAGTAAATTACCAACCAAAGCTTTCGAATTTCTTCGTTTAAATTGTCTCACACAAAGGTAACAATGTATACAATAACAACAACAATAACATTTATCATGGGATCACAAGGTGAGGAGGTCATGATTGGATCAGGCTCGTGGTTCTTCAGCTTTCCATTTCACTTTTCCTGTCGTTTTTTTAAAAAATTGTTCTTTATTTGTCAAAGCATTAACACGGGATTGGGTTTAAAAAAAAGGGAAGATAAAAGAGTAAAGGAAGATGGTGAGCCCAACTCAAAGGAGCCGAAAAGCAGAGATGTTAATTATTAGAATTAATTGAAGAAAAACAGATGGGGTTGAAGTTGAAGACAAGGCCTAAATTAAATAAAAAGAGGCAAAGCATATGAAAGCAGAAAGCTGTCACTGCTTTCTTTCCTCTCCCTTGTCTTTTGATTTCAAAACTCCCATCCACAACAACAGAACAGAACCAAGCATGATGAAAATGAAGGGAAAAGAAGCGAAAGCAGGTCCGTCTCCAGATCTGTTAGTATGTTTTCCTTCTCGAGCTCATTTGAATCTTATGCCTAAACCCATTATTTGTAGCCCTGGTAGGGCTTCAGAGTGTAAGAGACGTCATCACAGACTCAAGAAATCAAGCACACGAGGTGGTTCTGTTTCTGCAGCTATGGCTTCTTCTGAGATTAATGCAGAACCAACTTCACCTAAAGTCACTTGTGCTGGTCAGATCAAGGTTTCACAAAACCCCACTACTTCTTGTGCCAACTGGCAATCCGTGATGCAAGAGATAGAGAAAATTCACAATCGCAGGAATTCAAAACGATCTCATCACTGGCCTGAAACTTTCCGTTTCAAGAGAGAAATCACTCAGTTCCTTACTTGTTTACGAAGCCTGCGATTTGATTTGCGCTGCTTCGGAGCATTCCCTGAAACTGATGATGTCCCCACAGAGGAAGAAGAAGATGAAGAAGATGATGATGTGGGTGTAGAGGAAAGCGACAAGGACACATTTTCAGGGGATGTCTATTCGAAATGGTTTATGATGCTGCAAGAAAACCAAAACAATGGATTTCACAAACAAGACACAAACGTAGTAGGCGGTGATGATGATGAAGATGAACCCCAAATTGTTCCTCCTCCGAATGCATTATTGCTCATGCGATGCAGGTCTGCTCCTGCGAAAAGTTTGTTGAAAGAAAACGAAGATGGTGATGATGAGAAAGTGGAAAAACAGAGTAATGTGCAGAGTCTGAAGTCGTTAATGGAGGAAGAAAAGAGAAAGAAAGAGAACCTGGTGGTGATGACATACGATGATTCCGATTTTTACAAGTTATCCACTGATATTGCTAAAGAAACGTGGATTGTTGGCGGGATCAGAGATCCATTATCCAAGAGTCGAAGTTGGAAAAGATGATCTATATTTCTATCATACATGGTTTTTTTTAACCTCAAGATACCAGAATTACTTAATTTGGCCGGCGTGCTAATAACTGGGAAATTCGATTCTTAATTCCCAGTTTTTACCTTACTTTTTAGTCATCGTTATTTTGCGTTATATCTGTACAGCTACAGCCTCCTAATTTCTCTTCGCGAGTGCCTCGGAACTATGTTGCTGTTATTTACTTGTAAGAGTTTGCATACTTGATTTAGTACTGTAAGCACTAGTTACTCATATAATATGTAATGGTTCTTCAATTGCAGAATGATTATGATATCTACTTCCTTCTTAGCAGTCGAATGATCAAACTCATTTGCTTTATCACCCGTTAAAATGTAAAGCTTAAAGATGAGGTAGGCATAGAACTACTTTTTAAAAAACAAAAAAATTACGAATTGGCACAACCATAATAGTTTGTTAGGCGATTAGGCTATAACCAAACTATGGACCGAAAATGTTAAAATTAACGAAACTCAAAGCAATGGTGTCACCTTTATTTCGGAGTACAAAATGGCAAAATAGTTTAAGCCAACTAATATAGCTAGTAACAGAAAGTTAGTTAGTGATTAGTTTCAGAAATAGTTAAGCTGATTAGCTATTCTCTCATTGCATAATATGGTATCAGAGCCCTAAGATGGAGAGCACCTAACAGTTTGTTTTTGGGTCTGAAGTTAATAGCAAAACCTAGTTAGTAACCTTTTAAGGGGAAAAAAAAACATGTAAAAATCCAATCCTTATCCTACTTTTGAAAAAAAAAAACATGTAAAATTCCAATGCTTGTCCTATTTTGGAAAAAAAAAAAAAGTATTTTCTGCTTTAATGAAGCCCATTTTTTTGGTCAATCATTCCATCGAGAAGCAATGCTGGACTTTTTACTGTTTGATAAGCAAGGCCCATTCTACATGATAATGAACCTTCCAATAGGGAAGTGTGGGCCCAAAAATAATGTAGGACAAATTACTGAAAGTCAGGTTGGTCCACGAACTCACTTATCAGTTAATGATAGGAAGTTAGGAACAGAGCAGACTTGTTATGTGAGAACAGAAAAGATTTGGAATCATATGAAATTCAAATATTTTCCTTTTCTCGTTCTATATAAATCCTTTCACTTCAACTAGAGAGAGAAAAATGAGGTGAGGAATAAATATTTCGCTTTTTACGAACTGGAATCATATCATTAGTCTCCATCAGGCATCAACCTCACCGATAAATGCTTCATTATTGCCTCCACAAACGAGGGCTTCCATCTTAAATATAGAGACATTACAATAATCATGGGATTATAAACCATATCCCAATGACTTTAACTACCTACCCTCAATCTCGGTGACTCTCATTAACCTTTCATTCATCTTTTTCTTGCCTCCGCCACTTACTTTCATAATTAATATTCACTATCATGTCGTGAGAAATTGACATTCACATTTCCTTATTAGTAACTTTTTTTCTTAAACAGCAATATATATTTCCTTAATAGTTAATAACTTTCAATATATGAAGCAGACACTGGTATAAATGCAGGATATGACACGAAAAGGAATACTTCAAATCTTTAAAATTAGGGTATGGATGGGAAAGGTCCGTTGTTCTATCAATGGACTTAATTTTTCCTCACATTTTGACATAAATTTTGAGAAAATAAACTAAAACCAAAAGATAATAACAAGAAAAGGTGAAAAAGAGAAAAGAGATAGAGAGACAATATTGACTAGCTTCAACTATAGCTTCAACTATAGAACTTCTTATTGTATAGCTCGTACTTATATATATAGAAATTAAATATTTATTAATTTTGATAAAAAATTTTAAAATATAAAATATCTATTCATGATATATATTATATGTATTTTTTTTATTGTTTGTCAAGTTAAAATTGTAAAAGAAATAATTTTATATTTTAAAATTTATACATATCTTATATTATATGGCTCCACCCTTTTTGGTAGTCCATGTTTAAAATTATAGTCTATGAATTAAAAATAAGAGAAAATTTACTATTTGGTCTCTCTTTCTTTACTAAGTTAACAATTTAGTCCCTTATTTATTTTACATAGATATTTCCGTGCCCGTTAGGGCACGCAAAGCCCCTAGTATGTTATATATGTGTAACGCGAATGTAAAATATGACTACGTATTTAACACGATAACGTTCCTTCAAAATAAAGTGTCATTTGCTCTTCATAACTTTGGATCAATCCACCTTCCCACATAGTATTTTAAATTTATATCTTTTTGTTGAGAATTACATAACAGAAATAGGGATTAGCATGTGATATACCTGGACTGGACTGGTATAGGGGAGGATTTCAGGAAAAATTGCAACTCATCTAAAAAACACTAGATAAGTGAAAACAAAATATATTTTGGAGCGGTGCATCAGAGAACTCCAATTCTTCAATACAAACTAAAAATTGAGATTGAATAAGATTAAATTATTCTTTTCTTTTCTTTTGTTAATGGATAAAATGATTAAGAGAGATTAAAAAAATTGAAGACTTGTGTGCTTTATACTAAGTTTTTTGTTTTCGATCACCAAGTTTACTTATTGTCCAAAAAACTATATTTTCAAAATGACATGTAAGATTCTATTTAAGAAAGAAAACACTCCTCCAAAAGAATATAACTTATCAACAAATAATCAAAAAGGGGAAAAAAAACTTGGGTAATTGGCAAACCAAAATGAAAACCAAGGCTGCTCAAACATTCAAAGGATAAAAGAATGGAATTGCTAGTAATACAAAGAATTCCTTTTTTTACAAACATGTGTAGGGGCTAATATCTTGCTATGCTTCCTGTGTCCTGTAAGCAAGGTCTGGAAATTCATGAAGCACATATAGTTAGCCTGGATTATTTTGCATGCTGCACAGTGTTGTCATCTGAAGATGAGCAATTATCTTCAGCTGCTATACAATTTTACTGATCTTTCTAACAAATCATGCTTGTTGCCTGGGATTTCCTTAACCCTTGATCCATTCTTGTATATTTTGAAAGCCGGGACACATCTCACACCTTCTGATTTCGCCAAGTATGGGTGGTCTTCTATTTCTACCTGAAGTTGTAATTAAAAAAAATATCTGTAAGAAACTAAGTTGTTATTAAATAAAAAAGTGTCCATTTTCAGATTGCAAATCCTTAAAAACCCCAAACCATTTCAAACAAACGAACCTTGAGGAAATTAACAGATGGAAATCTCTTGCAGGTTTGCTCCAAAACTAGTAATACTTGCTTGTGGGTTGCCTTGTTGCAAAATAAAACCACAGACATTCCTGTAATTCAATCACACACAAGATGGTTAGTGCTAATTTTAATGTTATGTCCTAAACCAAGTTCACTTGTGTAAGAAATGCAGGGAAATTTGACTCACCAGGTGAGGTTACATAATGTCTAAATCGATCATTGCTTGATATAAAAACCAAATTAGACCCAAATTTGAAGTCCTTAATATCTTCCCCTCGTAGCATCTTGAGTTGAAGCTGTGCTTCAAACAGAGCCCTCCCCACCTCTTCATCACCTGGCTTTTCTCTTAACAACATTTCATAGTCTTGAATTGCAGCTTCCCATCTTTCCAACTACGTCCACAAAATAAACTAAGGGGTTATCATAGCTGCAAACAAGTTAAACATAAAGCAGCAATCATTCAATGAATTATTTATCAATTCACCTTGGCATTGCAATTTGCCCTCCTTAACCTTGCCTTGCTGTAACTAGGCTGAACTGCAAGTGCTGCATTACAATCCTCAATTGCTTTCTCAAATTGGCCTAGCTTCCAACGGCACGCCGCTCTGTTGCAAAGTAGAACTGAATTGTATGGATCATGCTCTAGCCCTTCGTTGTACACACCACATGCTTCCATGAATTTGGATGCCTTGAACAATAAGTTACCACTCATTCTTGCTCTTGTCACTCCTCTCGCCCTCTTTACCACTAAATTCACCTCTTTGTCACTTGGGTCAAGTTTAGCTGCCTGTTCTGCTGCTGTCACCGCTTCCTGAAACCTATTCATCCATCCACAATTGAATATGTTGAAATTTGATGGTTCTGGTCCAAATTTATGTAATGAAGCATTGAACTTGTGTACGAGTATGGATGCAGAGGATGCGATTTGTCCAAAATGTCTAATGCAATTTAGTACAGTATCCTCTCGCATTATATATATTTGAACTTTCTCTTATTTCTTTGATGTGAAAATTTTTAGTATTTCTAACAAAATACAAGAAAAACCAACTACGGGTGTCCATGTCCATAGAGTTTGGTTCAAGTGATAATGCTATATTACAAAAACCAACTACGCAATCAAATGTATGTTTGTGCCAAGTGTGGCCCCTTAGGACTTAACCAGTAATGTTATCATAAGATTTTGTGAAAAGGAAAAGGCTTGCTTTACATTTCTGTATGGTTTTATTATATTCTCCAACCTGCTGCTCATTATTATATATACTAGGCAGAGTATATTGCAGATAAGAAGTGAATACTTTATTAAGAAGAAATGAATAAAATATTTTTCACTAACCTGCCAGCTGCCAAGTAAACCAGCGCGCCTATCATGAAGGGATAAGCACTACGAGCCAGACCAAATAACTTGGTACACCAATTTAGTGAAAATTTTGGCATTTTCTCGTAGGTAGCATATGCCTCTTGCTGTCTGAATAGCTTAAGTAAGGCTTCCGTTTGTAGAGCATACACCTGGAGTACATACATAACATAACCACTCGTTAATAAGGATAGAAAAACAAGGAGCTGACAGATCCTGAAGTAATGAGAGACTAATGACACCAACCTGTGGACTTGAATCAGCACCCAATGATATTGCAGACTGTGTTTCTTTGAGTATAGCATCCCATTCATTGACTTTCCGAGATTCAAAGCATTTCTGGATGTGATTCCGAACAGAGTGAGCTTGGAAAGCGAGTACAGAATCCGAATATGGAGTTGTTTCACAATAACTTAGTGCTTTTTCTCCTTCTCCCAATCTGCATTAACAATCTCAATTCCATAAGAAAAACAAATTACAAGTTTACAACAAACACAGAAACTAACCAGACAATTACCAAGGAAGAATAAGAAACTAAAGTACCTGAGATAAATGGTTGCCAAACGTTGATGGGGTCTGTTATAAGAAGGGTCAAGCCGGATAGCTTCTTGGCATTCAACAATGGCTTCTAGAAGACGACCCAAGCCCATTAAAGCAGCACTCTTATTACAACGATACGTTGCCTTGTGAGAATCAATAGCAATGGCTCGTTCATATAAAACCAAAGCCTCTTCAAATCTACCCTGCTTGTATGCTTCATTTCCCATTGTCTTCAACACTTCAGGGTCTAATCTGTTCCTCGGACTTCGGAATTGCGTAAGTTCATCGCTGTTCCTCCTCATGATATTGCCCATTACGCGTATGCCGGTGGAGTTATTGTGAGAATGAGAATTCAGCATAAAGTTTGAATCTTTGCTCTTAGAAACGTTTTCTGTGCTCTTGATACTAATTCTTGGGCTGCTATTCACAAGCAAATTACCAGTAAGTCTGAGAGGGGGTTTGTTCTCGTTTTCTCTCTGTATCTTGAAATCATCATTCAGGTTTTGGTTCTGTTGAATCTTTGTTTGTGTTGAATTCCTAGAGGAGGATGTAGAGCTTCTTGGGGCATCGGAAGGTCTACGATTTTGCTTGTTGGTGTTGGTGGTGCTCTTTCTAGGTGGTTTTTGTGAATCGGTGGATTCACTCTTTCTCTGATCGCTCTGTACATTATTGCTAGGCTTCATGGGTAGTGAATGAACAGATGATTTTCTGAGCCTAAAGCTTCTGAGGTTGAAAATGCTCCCCATAAAACCACAACCCAGTTCATTCTCCACCTTGTTCTTGGCTTTTCCTGCCATGAATCTTGGAAATTAATTAGCCCTCACTGGAGATGAGTGTAAACAAGTGGTTGAGGAGGCAAAACTATATATAGAACGCAGAAAAGAAATACACAGAAGAAGTGGGAAATTGGAGAAATTATGAAAGGAAAATGATGAAGGGATGGCTTGAGTGTGAAGGAGTTTATATAAGACGCTTGCGCTGCAGAGGGTGTTGTAAATATAAAGCTCACACATAGCCTTCTAGAGTGGCTTCCAAGAAACCAACTTTACCTCTTTTTGTATTTTTGGGGGAGCTTTAGAATTAGAGAGTGACGCAATAATAGTTAGAGTCTAGGATTTACAAAGGAAAACAGAATTCAGCGCTTCAACAAAATAAAGTGACAAAGACAAAACCACTATTCAAAGTTTACAGCTCAGAGTGACTTCATTGGATGGATTTACCGTATACTTATGTGTATCTGACGTTACATTCATCCATTGACACTCATTCTTCTTACTACTATCCTATTATTTGTATTTTATACAATAAATGGGTTCAAATGTACTCTCTATCCATCTCAAGGGCCCAGGTCTGAATTAATTTAAATGAAAGAAACCAGATTTATAGAATTTTTATAATGAAGCTTGTATCCATTTATTAGGCGAAAATAGAGACATATTAGATTTTTGACACGGTATAATTATTAATTAACACGGCTGACCACAGAGTCTTGTATCTTTGTTTGTCCCAATTTGCCAAGAATAGAATTTAAACAAAAAAGGAAAAAAAAATACTTTCCTGACATGTTTATCTCATGCACCTACCTGGCTCTTTAAGGTTTCAAATTTTTTATCATCCAATACATCTCACTATAATTTGTATGTACATTATCGCATTATTTGAAGAGAAGCATTTAAAAACATTGTTTCCCTTTAATATCCAGGATAAAGTTAATTAATCATTTAAAATGTAACACTACTGATACACTATACATTTAAAGAGCAGATTGGTCCCTTTAAATAACCAGCACGGTTTCTTTACTTTGGGGGGATGGGATATGGGGGTGACCCTACTATTCACTTTCAGGATCTGTAATTTATAAGAAATTTGTGGGTATTGGACCATCTTCGTCTTTCAGTGGGTTGAAAGCTTCTACATTGTATGTCAATTGTCAATGACTAACGAGAATAATAAGAAATTAATTTGTACACATACTTATAATTGAAGCCTCAAGCCACCTAGTCATAAACTAATAATAATGATACAGGGAATTTGATAAAAGCTTTATTTTTCATTGATTTAATTTACCATATATAATTTTATATATGCATGTGTGTATGTAATTTTTTTAAAGATATGCTTGCTTGTGAATTGGGAGCCAACTCTTTTTGACCCCAAGAAAAAAAAAGCATCGAAAAGCAAATATGATTCTCCTAATCATGGAAATTAATTAATTTGTTACTAAGCTAATTAAAGTGGTTAGTGAAAGAAATAATAGGAGAGGCATGTGGATTTGAAAATTGAGAATGAGATTGATGTGGGAACAATGATTGAATTATTTTATTGAGGTTGGCGAGAGGAACAAAGAGATTGTATACATTCTTTTTCTTTTTTCCCGGAGAGTAAGAATTGATGAGAAACTTGATTAATTAGAATAGGGAGTTACTCTTTCTCAAAACTCTAGTCGCGCAAAAAATTCTCTCTTTTATGAGAGTCGAGCTCTCAAACCTTTTCTCACAAGGGATCACCTCTCTTTTTCATGAGAGATTTCACCCCATTTCATATTAGGGTTATCGGCGGTGCCTCTTAGCTTTGGTCTTCTGTGGTGACGCTCTTTTCTGAATGTCTTTTACGGCGATGGTTTTCAAGTTTAGGTGGTTTTCGGCGAGTTTCCTTCCCAGATCTGTGTGCTCTCTGCTCGTGTTCGTTTGTTTTCTGCGGTGGGTTTTGTGACGGTGGCGTTTTGGATCTGGTCCAGTTTTTGTTTTATTTTATGTTTTCAGTTCTTTATATGGTTGTAGCTTTAGTTGGATCTCTAGATCCGTTAACTTGACAGCTGATTGTCTTGCCAATTTGTCTGACACGAAGATGGGTCCTCTTGAATAGGTCGCAAACCCCTCACTTTCGTCAGTTAATGTTCTGTCTAGTGTTCTTGTTGATGCTAGGGAGAGATTGACTTATTTTACTGTGTTTTTATTTATACTGTGCTTGGCTTTGCCTTGCTTTGGAATAAATTATTTTTTGAGGAAAAAAAAAAAGAGAATGGGGGGAGTTAACAAGTAGCCCCAATTGAAAAAGCATAATGTTTAATTGATGATTAGGATATTAGCCGGGGTGATCTAATTTGTTACTTTGTGGAGGCCACAAACACACTGGCATATACTTTTCCCCAATTCCAGCTTTGAATTAAATACTTAATTTGTCTAATCAATGTAGCATCAATTTCTTTCACCCATTGGCAAGCACTCAAAACATTTTTTGTGGTTAGCCTCAAGACCCCACAGAAACAGGAAGCACCTCAGACTCAGAGGCTGAATGAACATATATAATTATTAATTAGGCATGCCATTTTGATTTCGGTATCCTTTTTTTTGCCAACTTCCACTTAATTGGTTCCAATTTTAAAGGTTTGGTAGGCAACATCCGGATACCCTTTAATTTGATCTTAATGAATAGGAAATAGTTAATAGCTAACAATACCCTCTTTGTTTGAACTTTGAAAACATTGAAGAGGATTGTATAAATTAAATTTTGAATATTGACGCGTTTGGGACCATTGATATGTGAAGAGTGTCCACGAGTTTTGAGCCTCCGTCTCCCTCCTCATGTTCATCGTCGTCGGTGCCGCCTTCTAAATGCCCTAAGTGGCTAAGTCCCTTTCTTCCACTTCCCATTATTATTCCCTACACTCGAGGGCACACAATTACTTTTTTTTTTTTTTAATTAACACCAATGTTAATAATGTTAGATAGTCATCTAAAGTAACGCTGAGAGAGGGATTATGAGTGAAACTTATATAAAATTATAAAGGTTAAAGGGTCAATTTAGTCCTAAATGTATGTCCTAATGTTTATTTTGGTCCATTATGTTTCAAAGTATTCAAATTGGTCCTAAATGTTTGAAAATGTTTCATTTTGGTCCCAACTATTGAATATGGCTTGTTTCAAGTTTAAACATGACGAGTTTAGAACTACGTATTATTCTCGAAGAGTTATTTATCTATTTAGTTGGGGCCGTTAGCAAATGACGTCAAATCGGTCCTAAAAGTACCCCTTTCATTTTACAGTCAAATAAGCAAAGTTAATTATATCACTCTCGTTTCAAATTCGAATACGACGAATTCAGAGCTACGAGTTACTTTTAACAAGTACTTTGAAATTGAAATGAGAGACGAGAGAAATATGACCAAATTCAATAGTTTGGGACCAAAATGTAACATTTTACCAATATTTAGGACCAAAATGAATCATTTTACCAACATTTAGGATCAATTTGAACATTTTGAAACATAATGGACCAAAATGAATATTAAGATATACATTTAGGACCAAAATGAATCTTTGACCAATTATAAATAGATAAGGCATGTAGATTTATAAAAGTTTGTATTGAACAAATTTAATTTTTTTTTAAAATTATTTACATTTTGAAGCACTAAAGCACGTTAGAATTTTTTTTTCAGGCCAAAAAACAAAAGCACGTTAGAATTTTAAGTGTACAATTAATATATTAGTTTTTTTTCTTGTCCTTTATTTATTTGTGCAGTTGCAAACTTCCGCCTAACGAATAATTATATGTAGGAACCCAGTTAGGCAGTATTAGCCATAGAAAATGAGGTTAAACATAATGAAAACGCACGACTAGTCATTTAAGACTGAGCAGGTATACCCACTATCTTATATATGCATAATGCTGACTCAGTTTATTTATTTAGTTTTATCTTTTATCGAAACCACAAGGAAAATGTTGAATCAAATCAAAGTATCAAACTATCAAAGTCAAGCCACGTATGTAGATGTTCAATCCTTCAACCTCAAGTTTCTTAATCAAACTAATATATTAATCTATACTACTTTTGCCCACTGAAACCTAGAAACGCTCATTCTAATTTCTAGGAGAAAAATATACGTCTTCAAAACTAGTCCTCTTACATTCTAATTACAAATAGTTAACAAATACAATACAATATAATGTCTGTTGGCCAAGAAAAAAAAACAATACAATATAATGTCCGTCTCCAATGTTTTTTTTTTCTTGCCTTCTGTCTTCACAAACAATGATAGCACCTCTAATTCAGTGGTAATTAAGAAACAAAAGAAAACAATTTTGTTATTCTAATGTGGTGAGTGGGTATTATACGTGGCCACCAGAAAAGAGGTGGGTCTGATGTTAAAAGGATAAATCCAACATTAAATAAGAATGCAAAAAAAAAGACATTAGTGCAGTTATCCTTGTTGGGAGACTCACTCACTATAACCAGGTGCACGACCCGGGTCAAGTCTGAATTAGTCGAGGAGTGACCTCAGATACCGAACAGGCAACTAAAAAAATAGAATATTTTGTTCATCAATCGCATTTTATCAATTCAAGTTCTTGATGATTGAACCATTTCTATTATGAATCCGATCCTATCATCAATTCAAACCAACTCACTTCAAAGTTCAAAGTTCAAACCCCCGGCCCATCAGCAGTTTCCTCTTCCCTTCTCTCAAAATTCCAAATTTTCAAGGTTTCCAAACAACGCGTTGGTTGATTATCATACTTTAATTTGATTTTTCAAAAAGTTATATATAATAACATATATAACTATATTTCTTTTCTTTCTTATTTTTTTTATTCAAATATAACTACAAATGTACGTGCAAATGATGACTAAACAAGTAATGCCCACGAGATTCAGATTTCAGAGGTACATATATCATCCAAAAAGATTTAATTAATCCTATAAATAATTAAATATACGAAACAAATAAATTATAAGTTTCTAAGCGTTAGTCTGTGGACTTTCAATTTTATTATACGAAGTACGTATCGCACGCATCAATGCCTTTTTTTGCAATAAGATAATATTACTTTTTGTCAATACTATTGATCTTTATGATTATATATGTCTTAGGTATCGGGAAAGTGTCCAACGCAAATAATAATCTATCACAATAGGAAAAATGGAACTTGACTACAAAAGAAAAGGGAGATTGGAGTTTAATTTGTATATGTAAACTTTTTTAAGCATTTACTATTCAGATTTTCAATCAATATATGTAGTTTTGTGATTTTTTTTTTGGAAAATTCAAGTACTGAAAATCAATGTTTAAAAATCTGGACCGGTCTGATTAGATCAACCCGAGACCCGCTAACTTGGGGTGTGAGTCGGTTTGATTAATTAGGTAAAAAACTTGGATGCAAGCAATGTGTTATTGACTTGGTTTTTTTTTTAAAGCATCAACTTATAATATATTGTAGAAAAATCAAACGATGTTATTCGCTATTTTTTTTGTAATCAGAAGCTATTCACTATTTATTTTTATTTCTTCACCGATGTCAAGTTATGACAAGCAAAAGTAAACGCTTTTAAAAACAGAGGGACTCCTAGCAAACTAACTAATAATATAAATTTAGTCATGATTGCCATTCATGCATAATTCTCAAGAAAGAGAGAATTAGGTTCCTAGGTCAAAAAAAATTATTGCTATATATAATGCTACCATCATAAAAAGAAGTTGAAGATGTCAAAATAATGGAACAAGAAAAAATAGTTGATAGACGATGTTAAAGCCTCAAATATTTGGTAAGGTTAAGGAGCTTCTCTGTTACGTTTGAACGTAGAAAACTGAGAGCGACGGGGACCTTTTATTTTTTTGTTGGTGGATAGGCTTGAGATGCAAGGTTTGAAATAGTGCCTAGTATAGAGCTGTCCAATTTTTTTATATAAAAAGTTTCAATATTATTTTTTCCTAAAATTTTAATTTGACTAATCTATTGATAAAAATTACTAACATGTGATATTAATTATAAATAGAGAATAGTGGCATGTAAACAAAATTACTTTTAACAACGTAGCAATTAAAAAGCACTTGCTAAATCTCAAAGTAGGTGTTAGAACTTAGAAGTAATAAATTGGCATTACGTAATGGAAATTGAAAAAAATATCAGTAAATTAGATAATAGAGATAATATCATAATAGTAATAGTAATAGTAATAGTAATAGTAATTGTTGACAGCTTCTGCCCATAGGAACTTGGGAAGGTTGTTTTCCAGTAGCATGGTTCTGGCCATATCCAGGAGAGTTCTGTTCTTCCTTTCTACCACACCATTTTGTTGAGGAGTTCTTGGGGCTGAAAAGTTGTGGCTTATGCCATATTCCTCACAGAATACATCAAAGTCTTGATTTTCAAATTCCTTACCATGGTCACTTCTTATGCTTGAAATGAGGTATCCTTTTTCATTCTGCACTTTCAAACAAAAAGATTTAAAGTGTTCAAAGCAATCACTTTTATGAGCTAAATAGTATACCCATGTGTAGCGTGAGTAGTCATCAACTAGGACAAAACCATAGAGCTTTCCTCCTATGCTTTGGACTCTCATGGGCCCAAATAAATCCATGTGAATGAGTTGCAGGGGTCTTGATGTAGTCACGAATTCCTTTGATTTGAAGGAGTTTCTAACCTGCTTTCCTTTTTGACATGCATCACACACGTTATCCTTAACATAATTAAGCTTAGGAAGACCAAGCACCAGCTCTTGTTTAGACAACCTTGAAATCTTACCCATGCTTGCATGTCCTAGTCTTCTATGCCATAACCAAGATTGGTCAGTGGTAGAAGTAAGGCATCGATGAGAAGAGAGGGATAATGCCTCTGCCTGCAGGACATAGATGTTTTCACGTCTAGATCCTTCAATCAGAATTTTATCGCATCCTTTCTCATAGATGGAACATTTCTTAGTGCTAAACAAGACTCGATGACCCTTATCACATAATTGACTGATACTGATAAGATTGTGTTTCAAATCTTCAACCAAATATACGTCATCTATGGATAAGGAAGATGAAAGAGAAATTTTACCGATACCGACTATCTTTCCTTTTAGGTTGTTTCCAAAGGTTACATTTCCCATTTCCTGTTTGGTCAAGGATACGAAGCTTTCTTTGTTTCCTGTCATGTGTCTCGAGCATCCTGAGTCAAGATACCAGTATTCTGTTTTTGCATTCGACTTGAGACATACTTGCAAGAAGTAATTATGACAGGATTTTAGGTCCCCAACTTTCATTGGGTCCTTACATTGTTAGTGCTGGATCCTGCAATGGATCCTTTGACAACCCATACCATTTTGTTCCTTTGAAAGGGATTTTTAGCTTTGCATGTTTCTCCAGTTATGTCACAGTCACCTGCATGATGTCCTTTGTTTCTGCACTTATAACATTTTTGTCTAATGAAAGCTATAG
>QANZ01044091.1:143259-175599 GCA_003254925.1 Chamaecrista fasciculata
TATATATATATATTGTATCTCAATACAATCTGCACGAAGCTTGGGATCACCTCTCAAGGTTTTACCACTTAACCCAAAAACCACTCCAAGGACAGTCTCTCAGGATATTGCTTCCTACGGAACCACACACGGCTCACCTCTACAAGGTTTCACCCTAGAAGCTCACTTTTACCTCCTTGAAGATTTTTCTCACACTTAACTCACAAATTACAATTTTCTTTTTCAGATTTATCTCTAAGAGATTTCACTCAAGAACAATGAGCACAAAGCTCCAGGAAATCGCACACAGCAAAACTCAGGATGGTCACTCAGGATGCACACAGCAATTGCACTTTTTAGCTTTAATAATCAGTGTCTTCTTGCTTCAAGCTCTCATCCTTTTATAGTTGAAGGGAAATAGCCGTTGAACAGATATCAGCAGCAGCAGCAGCACAAAGTTGGCATTTCCTTAAATTTCGTCAATCAAGTATAAATGTAGAATCCGATTTTTAGTTGACCTGCAATAAAGGATAATGCAATAAGTGTGTGCAGCTTTAAATGTAAATGATCAGAATTGTGGACAGACAATATACTGTTATATGAAAGGAATGATTCTGATGTCCATTAATTCAGATTGTTTCCTTGTATAGAGATATTCAGTATTAAAAATGATTTGAAACAATCAAGCAGATTTAATTTATTAACGCATTAGTGATATATAGAAAAATGCCTTTAATACAAATATTTCCAGATAAAGATTGAAGCACATTTTCAATTCCAATTTAAAACACGTGGTGACTGATTCAAAACATGATTTACGCTAAAGGATCCTGGAGCATTAAGCTAAGGAACATTTGCAGCGCAGACCTCAGGATAAACAAATTTTTGTAAATAATCAAAAACTATTTAATATTGAATTTTAGTCCAACAGTAATAGTAATAGTATATATACAAAGCTTAGAGGTAAAGTCTGGTAGGGGATGATGATGCTACGCCTAAACGTAATAGAAAGGCGTACAAGTTGAAGAGAGAAAGTATAAAAAGCCGCACGTGCAATTTACGTAAAGAGATTAAGAAAACCAGAAGTCACGTGATATGAAAGTTTGGCATGACTTATGAGTAGTCCATATGCATGACACTTGGAAAAGCCTGAACTCAACAAACATAATTCTGGGTCTGTGCTGTACGTGTGTGAGAGATATTGCTTGTTATTTCTACTTTCCGTTACTATTAATTAATTAAGGTTATTATTTAAGAGGGCACCATCAAATACAAATCCAATGGTGAATTAATCTGAGAAACATGCTTGGTCACGCCAATATGTATATATACCAGCTCATCATACAGATGTTGTATTCCATTCACTACTCTCAGAAACATATTTCACATTTGAGGGATAAATCAGTCAATACTCCCTGCTCCCAAATTAGTCCAATACATGTCACATGCCCCGAAATATTACAGGTGAAGGCTCCTAAATTTTAACTACCTTATAGTCTGAAATTATATTAGTGTGATGAAAAACTGATCAACTACTTATTTATATTAAGAAATTTGTGGATACATTCATTTTATTTATTGTCTTTTTTTATTTTATTGTTCAGTCTTTGCAATGATAACACAGCACCTGGAGATTTTTTGTGTCCGCTCTCCCGGCCCTTTATTTAAGATAAACTCAACATTGCAGTATCAAAACTAAAAAATGAAGACAAAAGCCCAGATTATATGCGGTCTATATACTTATGCTGCTATCATGATGAATGGATCACAAAACAAACATAAACTTGGGCTCACGAAAATCCAAAAGCCCACACAACGCACGTAGATTTTTAAAGACTATTTTTTTATTGGCCCAACAAAGACTATATATATGAAACAAAACATATCAGCAAATGTAGAGTTTTATTTCTGACCAAAAAAAATGTTAGTTTTATTTATGTATAAATACATGTGAGTAAGATTACAACCAGTGACATAAAGCGTCAACTAGTGATTAATTAATTTTTTAAAGGCCAAATAACTCCAAAATTTCATATTAAATAGCCAATTAGTGATATCTTATATTCGTTTAATATTACATGAGTACGCTGATTCTCTCTTGCTCTCTTCTTCGTCTACATGCACAACTTTACGTCGACGTTGGGTTGCCGACGTTTTCAGCGGTGGTAGCCTTCCTCTTCTCTGTTGGGTAGTGTTGAAAACTCCTCGCCTGTGTGGGTCCCTCTTTCTCTTAATGAGAGTGTTACCTTGTTTCTAAGGTTTTGTGATAACGACGTTCTACGGCGGCGACTCTGGACTAGGTATTTCACAGCGGCTTCTGGTTTCCACGGCGGCTTCCTGGTATGGTTCTGGTTTGGCTTTGGGTTTTGGGTGCTCTTCCACGGCGTCGTTTCTTTTTATCAAATTATTATTGTTGCTTCGAGTTTGATTATGTCTTTATTTAGAACAGCCATTGGGGTTGCATGTTCTTCTGATTTGAAGTGTTTGTCTTTTTCAAATGACATTATTTATATTTCCAGTTATTTAGATGATTGTAGCTTTAGTTAGATCCTTAGATCTGCTAATTTGGCAGTTGATTGTCTTGTCAATTTATCTGAAACAAGAATGAATCCTCTTTGAAGGGTTGCAAACCCTCCCACTTTCATCAGTTGATATCCTATCTAGTGTTGTTATTTATGTTAGGGAGGTGTTGACTATTTTTACTTTATTTTCGATTGTACTATATTTGATTTTGCTTTACTTTTGAATGAATCATGTTTCAAGAAAAAAAAATTACATGAGTATACATAAACTATCCTAATTATTTCCACAAAGTTAGAACTCTAATAATAGAATTTGATGAGAATATATTGGATGTAATGAGAAAATTGAGGTATTATTAAAGTTTTAATTGGTCCACACGGGTGCAAAATTATGTAATTGATAAATTAAAAGGTCCGTTGTCCATCAATGAGATAAGAGAATTGTCCATCAATAAGATAAGAGAAACGAACTTGCATTTGAATATTGACTTTTTATGACAACACATTAGGATTTAGGCATATCGTCCCTTTATCTGTATTTTGATTAAAAGAGGAATAAATTCACGATAATTCAAATAATCAAACATAATACTGAAATTGTTGGGATACCGTATTAAAATACTTAAAGTGGGTCTGTTTTTCATACTAACTATACATAACCCCGATTCTCTCCTGCACTCCACTAATCAATCGTCAATATTTACCTTAGATGACGTAACCATGTTACATTTTATTCTCTTGAATAATATTTAAACTCGACGAGAAATTACCAAATTTTATGTACGATTTATGCTGAATTCCTTCATGAGACCTCACTCAAGTTTTCGACTGACACTTCAATAATGCCATGTCATCGAAGTTTTTTTATTTCAGATATTTTCATTTCTCAGATTGACATGGGCCAATAAATTTAATCCGAGCAAGTTGCTTATTTTATTAGAAAGAAACAGGACTCATAATTATTTGATGATGCATTCTCACTGGGGGTATCTAATATATCTATCCGTGACTCTCTAAATAATAAAGAAGCGCATATATTTTATTCCAATTAGGACAGTTGTTGGAAGTTGGAGATTCTATATCTATATGTATACATTGATATATATATAAAGAGAACAATTTAAATAAAACTGCACAATCAAGTTATGAAATAATTGAATACACTAATTAATGATGAAAGTGAGTAAAGCACGGTGTATTGTTTTATAAACTAGATTATATTCATATATTTTGAAAAGTATGAATCAATTATTGTGGATTGGAAAAATTCTGAATTCTCTGACCTAGTCAGAGGTGAAGGAAGAGGAGTTAAAGTTCCTCTATTATTTAATATTACTCTGACTTATTACCCGTTATTGAATAAATAAAGCTAATGAAAAAGCGTATAAAATTATCCGTTCATTAACGTCAATTGAAGAATATTATGATAGACCATTCTTCCACCCACCAAATGGGTCACCCCCAAAAAAAAAAGAGAGAAATTAAGCATTTTAATTTGGGTACCATAATGCAGGTGGTGGCAGCAGTGACGGATCAGGCGTGTAATCGAAGGATGTGTGTGATTTAATTCATTATATATTGAATGGGTTTAGTTTATTATTAGAAATTGTTATTATATTGATTGTGTGTGGGTAATAATAAATAAGAATAATAGTGCGTATATAATAACTATATATACATATATATGTATAGTTGCGTTTCACATGTGTATGACATATATATCCCTGTGTCACTGTCTTTCTCACATTCAGAATGAGTTTGACCCGTTGCCAGGCAACCATGGGCTAGCTAGTTCTTGTGCTTTTGCCTTTTTTTTTTTTTTTTTTGTCAACTGTAATGCAAATGGCGACCCCACCCTTGCACACTCTAGAGAGGAAGAGGATCTTTCTTTCCAAAGGTTTTGAGTCCTCTTTTTCTGAGCAGAAAAGGTTAAATAAATAAAACCTTTTCTCTTTCTTTATTCTTCTTTGTCTCCCTTTTCTTCTCTCACCCAAACCCTAATTCAATCAGTTACACACACACCAACCAGTGAGCACTGGCAATTTCCCAAAAAGAACCCCAAATAACGCTACTTCCCAATTAACTCCCTCTCTCTCTCTCCCTATTGTTACTCATAATTGAGATCTATCTATGCCTATGGTCTATGGATTTTTGTATCTCTTCTTTTCACACCAACAACCTTTTTCCCTTCCGGCAGAATTGAAAGACAAGGAGAAGATTTCGTTCCATTGCTGCGCGCTGATCAGGGATTCCAATTCCAATTCCAAGATACGACCCTTTTCAAAATAAAGTAACCCACTGCACTGCCCTCCATCCATCCATCCATCCATCAACATCACAGGTCTTTGTTAATTTGTTTGAATTGAATTGGTTGTACGTTGTGCTGCATATATTCATAAAGATATTCCCAGTTTGATTTGGTTGATCTTTAAAGCGGGGCGAGCGGGTATGGATTCTGGGAATAGTGGAAGTATGTCTTCGAGTGGGGAGGAAGAATATGATTCAAGGAACGACATAGTGCCTCCTCAATTCCTGAATAATCCTCAGGCCCATGAGTTTGGTTGCTTCTCCTCCCAATCCCATCCTTGTTCGTTGTTCGATGTGTCTTGTTCAAGTTACCTGCAGCTCCCACCCAATTCATCTGTTCTGAATTTGGTGGCTGCTCCTCCTCCTCCTAATATTCCTCCTAATAATAATAACCCTGCAGCAGCGTCATCGTCGACACGGAACCCAAAGAAGCGAAGCAGGGCATCACGGCGAGCTCCGACGACGGTTTTGACCACCGACACCTCGAACTTCAGAGCCATGGTTCAAGAATTCACCGGCATCCCTGCCCCTCCCTTCTCTTCTTCCTCCTACTCTCGCCGCCTTGACCTCCTCGCCGCCTCCTCCTCTTTCCGTTCCTTCCGTCCTGCAGCTAATTCCACCTTCATGCCCCATCAGCTGGAGGCTATTAGTTCCACTACTACTTGCTCCTCCTACCAACAACATCAGATAATTCCTCCTTCTAATCATCATCATCATCCCTTGCTTACCATGGCCATGCATGTTAATCAGCTCCCTAATTTCCAATCCCCCACTCCTCCTCCTCCTTCGTTTCTTATTCCCAACAAGACCCACTCCCACTCCCACCTTGAGGATGATGACTTACCCACCATGCGCCATCCCCATCTTCTCCCTCTCACTGCCCTATCCCACGCTCATCCTCACTCTCTCTCACCTACTTCCACCTGCAAACTCAACTTCACACCTTCTTCTTCTTCTTCCAACCCCTTCAACAACTTCCACTTACACAACACCACCTCTACTACCACAACCCCCCAACCTAACACCACCACCACTACCACATCCAACAACATTGATTCCTGGATTTGTTCCCATCCCACTACCTAGTCTACCCTTCAATATTCTCTCCATCCATCTTCATCACTCACTCAATCATTACACTGCACAATTGGACCAACCACCTTCACACTCATCATCATGTTCAACCTATAATGCTCATGCCTAGCTAGTGTTGGTGGTTAGCATTTCTATCATCCTCTTCTTTTTTTCCCAATAATTCCTTCTTTTATTCCTCTTTTTCTTATTATTCATACGTACTGTTCATCACATAATTAATTAATTAGTTACTACATTATATATATTAATATAATCAAATTAATTCCTCATTAATACTCTCTTTTCATCTTTACCATTCATTGGAATCAGAATTAGAATGCCGTGCCTTATATATCACAACAAATTAATTAACTCCTAGCTAGTTCGCATCCATATTTGTATATATCTATATATTGATAGATATGCTTTTATTTATTTATTTTCCTCTGACACGTACACATTTATCATATATAAATATATATACTAATTGGCACTAAGCCACTAACTATAAAGCTCGTTAGCTAGAAACGATTGTGACTGAGTAATTAATGTGCTCTTAATTATATTGTTTGTTAGGGAGAAAAAATCCGGAAGAAGGGTTGACAGTACTATATATACGAAGGGGTAGGAGAGAAAAATAAACAAGCTTAGTATAGTAGCAGCGTAGTAGTAAGTAGGTATAGAGAAAGAATTGTGGTAGCTAGCTAGGTGACTTCACTTGTGGATGGGGCACTATATATATATGCAATGCACCGAGACGGTTAAAGTAATTAAGAGGCATACAATGGTGCTTCTGCATATATGCTTCCCTCCTCCCAGCCAACGTACTCATGCTGAGGCCATCCCTTGTCTCTTATTGGGTTGGCTTCAACTACATCTCTCTCCCTAACCTCCTTCCCTTTCTGCCACTATGCCTATATTACTATATATCTCATCTCACTCCGCTAATATTAATAATTCATATATAATTAATATATACATAGTTCGCTAAAATGCACTTTTAGTCTCATAACTTTAACAAAGGTCTCAATTTAGTCCCATTTAATTCATTTCACCTATATTTGTCATGTCATCATTCAACCCAGTATGTCAGATCATCTTTAACAGCAAAACAATAGATGGAAATTAGCTTAGAACCAACAGTGGGACATTTTCAAAAGTTATGGGACCAAAATTATAACAAAAAAAGTTATGGGACCAAATTGAGATCTTTGCCAAAGTTATGGGGACTAAAATGCACTTTAGCCTACATAATTACATACTACCCCTATTTTATTCTCTCTTCTTTCTTTTTCTACTATCTACCTCTTCCCTTCAATATCAACCATCACTTCCTAACCACCACTACTCATCTCACTCACCCTATCCATTTTCTTCACTTTATATACATATTTTTTCATTTAATATATATAAAGCACCGCATATTTTGCTTGCAAATTTAAGTCTTTTAATTTCTTCCTGGTGAATACATAATTCCTTATTGGTCTTTCATTTCCTCTCCGCCGTACTGCCTTCTAGGGGTTCCCCGGTTGGTATATTATATGCAAGTGTGTGTCACTTTTTGGATTTCACAAATGGATGATATCTATTTTCTCTCCATCGCGGAAAGCAAATACAACAAATGGATGCAAAATCTCTTGTTTCTGCCTTACTTTACCATCCCATTCATCATTTCATTTTTGTCTTACTTTTCAACACAACCAATGATATTTTCTTGTGATGGAGCAATTGGTGCCAAGATTTGTGCCTTCTTTCACCTGCCGCAATCATAATATATAAAACTTCACATCCTTCTACAATATATACCCATTATATCCCTTGTATATATTTCTCCATCATGTCGTCATATATTATCCCTTTGCATTTGTGAAATCTGACTAATTTAAACACCTTAATTATACACACTGACCTGATCCATTTTTTAAAGATGAAACTAATTATCCCACCAAAATATTTTCTTTCAATACAGTCATGAGGGCGAAAGTCAGATCTATACAATAGTATATGCATGACGAAGTTTTTTTATCATCCCAAAACTGTAATTAAAACTAATTAAGTCTTGTGTGATAGTAGCAGTACGTATTTTTCTTGTGCCTACCCAAAACACTCTCTGCATATAAAATCTATTAGATCATGTTAATTCTCAGTTTTTCATTAATGAATATGGTAATTGGTTATAAGATAGAATATAGTAGTTTAGTGACTGTTAACTTGCCCATGACATGGTATGCATGAGATCGCATTTATATTCAACAAACAGTAAAATATTTCAAGGTATAAATTTAATTATGACATTTGAAAAAAAAAAAAAACTCAAAGTCAGCTATACTTTGACAAGGATCGACTCTTGTTATTGCCAAAAAAAAGAAGTTCTTGTCTTCATTTATTTTGAAGAACTTTAATTAATTTCTTGAAAATAAAGAAAGAAAAAAAAAAAGTGATGGGTAGGTTTACCAAACTCAAACTCAACAGACGCTTAAGATAAAGCACTCATTATTAACATAACAATAGCAATAAGATCATCCTTCATCAAATGTTAAAATAAAAAGCTATTGATCGATTCTGATCAGTTTGAAATTCAAAGTTAGTGTTCTGCCATAAATGTCTCTCAGGCGAACCTTAGTAACATAAAAGCGTCTGCATTCCATGTCGTGTTGATTTTTATGACTCCGTACGTGTTTTGAAGATTATTTTGCAGTTAATTTGAGCAATAAAATAAATCGTTTTATTTATATAGCTTACGGATTAATTAATTACTCACGTGGTTCTTATCATGTCAAGAATAAATTTTCTCATGGCAAAAGAAAAAAAGAATACATTTTCTCTAATTCATCTTATTGCACATTATATAAAAAAATAAGTTATATAGTACATTTTTATATTATTGCTAGCCATTGGATCATTATATTAATACGTGATGAGTGGGTCCTTATTGTGTGCAAACTAAGTTACTAGTTAAATAATACAACACTTAGGGATGCCATAAATAGACAATCAAATAACAGTACAAAGATTCAACACGCACAAGAAACTGCTATCATTGGTGGAAGTTATTAATATATATATATATATATATATATAAGATTGTGATTCACACACGCCCTTTCTTCTTAATTTTTGAGACCATAAAAAAAAAAGATAGGATTATATTAATATTAAAGGTACAATGAATTGATGCATAGTAGTATTAGTGGGCGCTAATCCTCAATTGTCGACCAGTTGGGATGAGAACCCTAGAAGAGCACTGATTTGTGAATGAATAGATAAAATGCTTGTAATAATTATATAGATCCATATTGCACTTGATAGACGTTATATTATTTTGGAGAGTGAGAGAAATTTGACAGAAAGAATCATAATTAATAAAATCAGCTAGTTGCTAGATACATAAAAGTAAAAAATGAATATATTTCTTTGTAAAAATTGATTGGCTGTCGTCCAAGACCGTGACAAGGTAATTTTTTTTAGCCCTACATGGGGATTCTTGAAATATATATAAACATGGATATATACTAATATAAACATGGATACATATATATATAATCCTATTAGTACGTAGTGTTCCTTTTTTTTTTGGGTACAGCCTATTGGTGGTGCTCTAAACATGAGGCAAGTGAGAATAAAATTAATTAATTGACAATTATTAATCAGAAATAAATGGGTGTATGTCATCAAGAAAACAAACTATGCATATGTATAAGAGGGAGAGAGAGAGAGAGAGAGAGAGAGAGAGAGAGGATGGATGAACAGTAAAGAATGATGATGGAGATGATAAGAGATGATAATTAGGGCGGGAGAATATGAAAGAAGAGGACACATTGAGAGGATGTGGTGACATGTGAGTCTTTCCCTTTTGGAATCATGGTGGCCCATGCCAGAGAATAATATGGTTTCTAGCAATCATGATCCTCTTCTCCCCCCACATTTTCTTCTCTCTTCCCAGTACTACTCTGTTTTCTCAGTTTTCAGTGTCATCATCTAATCTATACTATACATACATCACTCTAGCTAATTACATTGCCATCAAATATCAAACCACCTCTTTTACACAAAGGGCTTCTTTGCCCCCCACTTAAGTACTATTTTCTTTGTTTGTTGAAGCATGATCAAAAATTTTTATAACTCTATATATATAATGAGACAATCTATTAAGATTTTTTTAGGAAGAAGAAACATGAAAGCTCTCAAACTTTTTTTTTTCTTTTTTTCTCATTAATTCAAATAAAAAGCGACTTATAAATAGACTTATAATACCAACTGAAAAGAGAAATTTACTTATAAAGCTAATAGCTATTTAACAAACTCAATAAAATAAATAATCTAAACAAATCAATCTCTAAACAAATCAATCTTTAAAAAAGCTCAACGGCTCATACTTTTCAAATTCTGATTTTTTTATTTATTTATTTCACTAACATTAATAATATTAATTTATTCTTAACAATTTCTCCCTTAAACTGAAATTTCTTCACAAGAAAATTCAGTTTAATTGTATAAATCTTCAACTTGTTCATGGATCATTTCTTCGAAGCTTCAACGATGCGCTTTCTCATCATTAACCCATTGGAGCACCATCTCTCCAAGAATTATCAAATCTTGTAAGCTTCTCACAAACGATCCACTTCTTCTTTTCTCCCTTCAACGTTCACTTGCTCATCTTCTTCGAATCAATTCTTTCACCGAGCTTTTGCAATTATTCACCACAAATCTCAAATCTATGAAGTAACGGCGAGGATTCGATCCTCCACTAGCAAAATTCTTTGTAGCAACATCATCTCAATATGTGAGAGATGTGCTACTCTACCTCACAAACTCTCAAGATCTAAAGCTCTCATACTACTGTTAGGATTTTTTACCCTATCTCTTTGAGAGCTCTTTTGGAGTGAGTTAGGTCTTTCTACATGGTATCAGAGTCTGTTAGGCATGTGGGATGGATGAGCCTTACTGTAGGTTGCATTGGGAATAACCCGTTGGCTTCAAGCTCCTATGTCGGGCGTGAGGGAGGTATGTTGAAGTCCCACATTGCTTGGTTAAAGGGCCTTATAACTCTATATATATAATGAGGCAACTATTCCTCTTTAAGAGCTATTTTGAGGTGAATTAGACCTTTCTACACCATTCCCATTTTTCTCTGACTATTTAAACATTAAAAATTCTGAATATATACAACTAACACAAGCATCTTCTTATTTGATTTTTGATTCCTGTCGTCTTCGCATGTGTGGCTTGACCATTGTCCTTTCTGGTCAAGCAACACAGAAGATAGTAAGTAGTTCTGAATTGGGAATTGGGCCGCATATTCTTCTCCTTCTACGACTCTCTTTTTATGAAAAACAAAAACTGCAGGGCAGGCATACCCGAAATAACACCAATCTAATTTTATTTCCTAATTTAAAATAACTATCATATATATAACTCAAATCTAGGGAGCATTGACACGGATACGGGACACGACATGGACAAGGACACTCTGACACGTCAATTTCTTAAAATTACACGACACGACATATATTTATATATATAAATAATTAAAAAATCAATAAATTTTGACGATAACTTTAAAATTCCATTATATATTCATAATATATGTCATATGTGCAATTATTTTTTATTATTTGTCATGTTAAATTCACAAAAAATGATTTTATATTATGAAACTTATGAATATGTGTCGTACTTGTGTCATACGGGTGTCGGACACAAACACGTGTCTGATACAGCGACACGCCCTCAAAATAAAGTGTCCATGCTTCATATACTCAAACAATCTTGTTTAAACATGACTAGTTTTCTTAATTTAACAATGTTATATATATATATATATATGCACAGCATTTTACAAAAAATATAAAACAAATCAACTGGCTGTTTCTTGAAGTTTTAAGTCGATCTAAAAACCATTAATCCATCATTTACCGGGAAAAGAGAGACTTCTATCTATATTATATATACTCAATTATTGCTGTTAATAAACTGTTCATATTTTGGTTCTTTAGTGGTTGTCCTATATACTGGAAAAAAATGTGATGCGTGCAGTGATGGATTGTCAAAACTCAAAACGAAGATTATCCTATGCACATTTAGAGAAAGAAAAAGCCAGAACGGAATAGACAGTACAGTGATCTTTATATTATTGAATCGAATTATTATTACTATAGTTTATTAATGATGATGAATTGGTCCACGTATCGGCATGCTGGATTTCATTGGCACAATATTAGTTGTTTTCATAGACAATTTCAATATGTTTTATTAGGTTATCAATCAACTGGATAGTTATATAATCCTGTATAGTAAACACGATCATATAGTTCGTAATTTCTTTATAATTAACAGTTTACATTGAAACTCATATTCCCCGATTCTTGTGTGGCTCGTGTAAATATATACATGTTTGTGACATAAAGTAAATAACAATATCAGAATCGCGTAAGAGATGATCGAAGCTGACGCAAGCAAGCCACTCATATGCCCACAAATTTATGATGGCCGTCCTTGGATCGAGTTCAAACTTTGAAGGTGCGGTTCAATCTATAACACTATAATTAACTATGAAGCACACAATGATATTAGGGACCTCAAATAAGAACCATGAGATTCATTATATATATTTCAATTATTATCGTTTCTCACTTTTTTTTTTTAATAATTCTGGAGAACTCCTTTCATGTAGCTTTTTCAGTGGCAAAAGACACGTAGAAAGGACTGATGGAAAAAAAGCATCAACCATGGGCTCTGTTTCTTTTCTATTGCAAGGCATCAAAACCGTTTGTTTCATCAAACTAGCTCGTTAATTACTCGTAGCTTTCAATGTCCACTTGCAATTCTTTGTTAGCTACCTATTTATAATCATAGCTAACAAGTCCTGCCAATACAAACCACTTTAGTCTCTTACACTCATGGGTGCTTTTTGTCTTCTGGCACAAATAGTTTCCTAGCGTTAATTTGTCAACAATCATATTCCATCAATTAATTAATTACTTTTCTAATATCTGTATTCAACTCATTTAATTTTGTTTGTTTGTTTAATTTCCTTGAATGTCATCTCACTGCTTTTCACCCTGAATTACTTAGAACCTCTGCGTCAATTTACGTTTCATTACGACACGATGATGAAATGAGAAACATTATCTTTGTGTCTGCCCCCATCGGATGTCAAAGTGCTCCTAAACCCCACATGTTCCCCAACTTCATATTTACTTTAATTTAATTTTCTAATATTCTTTCAATATTAGGGCGGTTTAATTATGAGTGTATTACCAACCAATATGTTTGCAATTTGCATGAGACATCACTTCAATACTGAATTTAGCTATGATGCTTCCTTTGCCACCGTAATCCATTGTGTTGTTCCCCCACCCGGCAAGTGGAGGAAATTTTTCTGCTGGAGAGTCCCGCCGCCGTTGTTCCATATAGTGGTAGAAAAAGAACCTGCAAGAATTAATAATAGGGACGAATTGGTGTAAACCATTTGAGTCTTACTTTTTTTCTATTCCTTCGAGGACATACATCGAAGCATCTATGCATCCCAAGGTCACTAACAAGAGAGCTGAATTTATAGAAACACGTCTCGCATCAGGAGGGCACCTCATCACAAAGAGATCAGTAGTGGCTCACAACCATTCTAGTTCTTCATGTCTCACCATAGCATTCTCGTTCCTCATGTCTCGCTCGCTTGTAAAGAATAGAATAACATGTAATGGTGGACTTAAATCCAACTAGTTATAAGGGTAATAATATTTTTATGTTATTGTTTTGTATTGTTTTAATTTAAAAATTGCCAAAATGCAAGGAAACTCTTTAAATTTGGGAGTATGTGTGATTTACCCCCCTAAACTTTAAAACTACATAAATAAAACCTGAATTTTGCTCATTAGTAGATCCCTCATCTCCTTTCCAACTTCACAACGTCATGTTTCTTCCTTCTCACAACATCATTCATTAATTCATTTCCACCTTGTTTTCCTCTCTCTTGCTACTTTCTATCTCTCCGCAAAATCAATGTTCAATACAAATATCCTCTTCTAAAGGTAATCAGTAATCAAAACTCAGATTGGTGAAAAATAAAAACTTTTCCCAATAATTTTTTTTGAACCAAAAAACTTTTCCCAATATATTAGAGGGCAGGATGCAGGTTAATTTAATTAAAACTACTAGTATCAGCAGTAAAAAGGAATACAAGATAAAACATGAAAAGAAAAATCTAGTGAACATTGATGAAACTTGAAAGCACTATTAGTTTTAAGCATTTCTAAAAAAAAAGTGCTCTCTAAAGCTTTCAAACAAAAATTCCCGTTACCCACTAGATTCCACAACAACAAAATTACAATAACCATTGATAGAGTTTATGGCGTTAATTGTTCAAGTGAAAGGCTCCGACATCAAGTGAAAAGCTCCGACATCAGGGTCCCCGTCCTCGCTTAAGACTTCGACACCGTCCAATATGCCTGGCATCGAATCATAACTTACTTCACTCGTTGCTACATCGTCATCTTCTTCGACATCGCATGCACCCGAGTGTCAAACCCGACCCCTTTGATTTTCGTCGATACACCTCCCTCGGTGGCCAAGTTGACAACCTCCTCAATGTTCTGCTTCACATTTTTGGGTTTTTTTTCTTCTGTTCAAAATTGGATTATGGGTATTTTGAAAATTTAGAATAAACTCTTTTTTTCATTTGCCACATATTAAGCTTATTTGGCATTTTTAGATGATGACATGGAAAGGAAAAAAAATGAGTCAGCGAGTTTTGTTATCTCATTTAACTGGGAGTTAAGTAGTTAACAGAAAATAAAATGAGATATTTCTGCACAAAATGCAAAGCTTAAGGCCTTATTTATGCAGTTTTAAAGTTCGAGGATAAATCACAAATGTCCCAAACCCAAATTACAAGGGGTTCTTTGTATTTTGGTTTTTTAAAATATATTTTTTATAAAAATAATATATTTAATAAATAATATTCATATGTTATTATATTATATTATATTATTTTTATTTATTTTTTATAAAAAATAAATTTTAAAGTTAAAATATAATTTTATTATAATAATATAAAATAAATAAAAATAAAACTTAGAAGAAGAACTTTCTATGAAGAAAAAAGCTTGACTGATTGAGTTAATGATCATTTTATATATCATGTTGGCAATATGCAACAAGTGAATTGGATATGTTACAAGTGTGAACATTTGAATATATTACAAGTATAAGAATTTTATTAATATCATTTTATGATTTTTTTAAATACTTGGTAACTAGTAAATACTTTTGAAAATATTTTTATTCATATGTAATAAAAATTTATAAATTTATTTTAAATTATAAGTTTATGAAATATAAAAACTATTTAGATATATAATTACTTTTTATGGTCATAAAATTTATTATATTACATGAGTGACTAAAAGAAAATGGTGGAATATAGTGGAAGTTATATGGGAGGTTATGGGTATACTTTAAAGCCCATATTCAGCCCATGTTAGGCCATGCATAAAGAACATAAATGTGAACTGGCCCTTTTTAATCCCGTCCCAAAAAAAAAGTTGGGTCTGTTGTACAAATATGAGAATAGTCAAGTCGAACATTGTTATTTTTGAAAAGAAGAAAAATAAACAAGAATAGTCTATGATGCCAACCGAATATTATATTCGACTATTAATGATTTAATTCAAGTCCAATATAGGTTAGACGTGGCGTTAAGGTATGCTTTGTAAGCAACGACTGGCCTATGGCATCAAGACACATGTAAATCAAATGGGTCAAGCTGTTTGAAAGAACATAGAATGCGCAAAAAAGAAGGAAGAAAGCAAGGAAGGAGGCAAGAAAGGCGAGATTCTAGATTCATTTATTCATATCTCCCTCCGACCGACGCCGTCATAAATATTACATCAAAATTGGCTGCTGAAAATCCGCGTATGTAGGTAGAAGATATCTCATATCTGTGTCACTGTGTGTGTGCGAAGACATTTGAAATTGAAGAGAGAGAGAGAGAGAGATGAAGGCAGAGACGGTGACTCTGGTACTGGTGAATCTCGCCGGAATTATGGAGCGAGCTGACGAATCATTACTTCCTGGTGTGTACAATGAGGTGGGTGCAGCCCTTCACACCGATCCAACGGGATTGGGTTCTCTCACACTCTTTCGATCCATTGTTCAGTCTTCTTGCTATCCCTTAGCCGCTTATCTCGCGATGCGACACAATCGGGCTCACGTCATTGCACTTGGCGCTTTTCTCTGGGCTGCGGCTACTTTCCTAGTTGCCTTCTCTTCCACTTTCACTCAGGTATCTTACTTTCTTGCTTGCTTTCTCTTTCCCTCTTTTTGCCTTCTTCCAAAAATGTAGTAATTGAATTCTTATGCCTATGCTTCGAAATCGGTGTGGTGCATAATTAGGGTTTCCCCCTCTCATGTGTGTTTCCCTTTTCTCTTCGTATAGAGCTTAACTTCATCTTAAATTATTCTCTTTCGAATTAGTTGTTGGCCTGTTTATTTATCCAATTCTCCGAACATAAATAATTGAGTTTTTGGAAGAGTGGAATTTCCTCCAAGTTTGAACTCTGTAATCTCTAATTTCCCACTTTACTTTCATTTGACTTGTTCACAACCACCAGGTGCAATGCATAGATATTTATATTCACATTAGATCACCCTCTTGCATCTACTTATTCATCGACCCAAATAAGAATTTTACATACTTGAATCACACCGATTGGATAGAATGATAATCCATCGCATTCTAGGTATGTTACTAAAACATTGAATGAACCTGAACATCAAAAAATTCAAAATGTATTAACTTATACAGTCAAACGAATTCAAATTATTAATTCCAACCCAAGAATGATAGTAATATGGGTTTTTGCTTTCCAATGGTTTTCAAGAGTCTTGCTTAATGTAAATAAAGTATGAAGAGCTGATTGTATTCACTTTGAAGTGATTGCCTTACAGGTGGCTGTATCACGAGCATTAAATGGGATTGGCCTTGGACTGGTTGCACCTGCAATCCAGTCCCTTGTTGCTGACTCAACGGATGATCGCAATCGTGGCATTGCTTTTGGATGGCTTCAACTTACCAGTAATATTGGTTCCATTATTGGTGGTCTCTTTTCAGTGATGATAGCTCCGACAACATTCATGGGTATACCTGGTTGGAGGATTTCCTTTCATATAGTTGGACTAATTAGCATTATTGTGGGTACTTTAGTGTACTTCTTTGCCAAAGATCCACATTTCTCTGGTAGTGGTGGTATACAATCTAGGAACCGAATTCAAAATAAAACAATGTGGTCAGAAGTGAAAGAGTTGGTTCAAGAAGCCAAGTCGGTTTTGAAGATTTCATCTTTCCAGATTATTGTTGCGCAGGGGGTCACTGGCTCCTTTCCCTGGTCGGCATTGTCATTTTCAACAATGTGGTTAGAGCTCTCTGGGTTTTCACACAGCAAAACTGCATTTCTTATAGCTTTATTTGTGATTGCCAGTTCTGTTGGGGGTTTGTTTGGGGGTAAGATGGGGGATATTCTTTCCACACGTCTTCCAAATTCCGGGAGGATCATTCTAGCTCAGATAAGCTCTGCATCAGCCATCCCACTTGCTGCAATACTATTGCTGGGTTTACCAAACGATCCATCTACAGCAATATCTCATGGTTTGGTCCTCATCCCTCTTGGGTTTTTCATATCTTGGAATGCTCCAGCTACCAACAAGTAAGTCTCTTTAACCTATTACCTTTTTACTTTTCGTTTGTTCCCTAGTAAGAGTCATGTTTTTGTGATTTTAAATTTGCCACCACTCACCGGTATTGCACAGATGCCCTTCATATGTTCCAACTTCTGTTAATATCGTCACTTAAACTGATCAATTACCAAGTCCTTTATAATTAGACGAAACTGATTAGTGTTGCAAATACCTACCATCCACCACCTCGTCATAGTCTATACTCTATTTCTGTTATTCTTAATGCAAGCAAAATAACAAATTATATATTCTCTGGCAGAAACAGAGTGGTCAATAGTTGATGCTTAAAAATTAAAATAGAAAAACTTATGGTGCAGTGTTCAAGAAAACAATTGGACGGAAAAAAATATAAACCTGCTTTTTATTCATGCACTGAGCTTGTTACTGCTAAAAATTATTTGGGAAAGCTAATTGATCAGTTGTATGGACAAAAAAAGTCCAATATTTGCAGAGATTGTTCCTGAGAGGTCTCGAACAAGTGTATATGCCTTGGACAGATCCTTTGAGTCTTTACTATCATCCTTTGCTCCCCCATCAGTTGGACTCTTGGCTCAGCACGTTTATGGATATAAGCCAGTTAGCCAAGGATCTACACTATCCGAAGAGATTTTGACAGATAGAAAGAATGCTGCATCATTGGCTAAGGCACTATATACAGCAATAGGATTTCCATTGGCACTCTGCTGTTTGATCTACTCATTTCTTTATTGGGCCTATCCTAGGGACAGAGAACGAGCTCGAATGGAGGCTTTGATTGAAACAGAGATGCAGCAAATAGAATCAGATCATTTAGCCAATAAAAGAGATATCCTCCACAAAGTCTATTCTTCCGGGTCTGAAGAAATGTATGTTAATGATTATGATGGAGATGTTATTGATGTTGATGATGAAGATAACGTCTTGCTTTACCGTCAGTTGACATTCGCCAATATGGGTGAGTAGTTTACTCTAGTTTAGCACTTTTCGCTCCAAAAATTCTCAAAACTGCATTAGGAATTAGGATTGAAAATTTTCCCATGATGGAACATTCACAGAATGAGTCGGCGACAAATTTGTACATGAAAAACCCTGCGCAGGCAAACCTCCTCCTGTAAATCACTCAAACTTCTCAACAGAAATACTAATAACAAATATAATTGATATTCTTGTAGTATAGATCGGCAGTGGTTAGAGAACTTGATGTTTGATAAATGTGTACATTATGATCATTGTTAAGCTTAAATATGTAGAAGCCCTTACATAGTTACATGAGCATGAAATGAAGATCCTGTGTTACGTGCATTACAGTTGATGTAATTCTTAATCTAAAATAATAAAATATAGTTGCCTTTGTAATTCTTCTTGTCGTTGTAATTTGCAAACCAGTAGTTTTAAATTAACTGATGGTTTGTTGATGTAGCCGGCGGCATATATTCTGCATATTTATTTTTTCTACGTAAATTTTCTTTTACCAAGTTGTTTGTAGACATAATGTATTTTTCAAAATTACGAATTTGAATTCCTGATTCTGTATTTTTCTCACCTTAAAACCCTCTTGACTACCAAGATTTTCTGTAGGGATAAAAAGTAGTCAAATATTATTTGAGAATTAAAAACAAAGTGATCAATAAGAAACTTGATTGCAAAAAGATGAAGAGACAATATAACTAATAACCATTATCTCTGGTGAACTTGAATATTCTCAAATGGGTTTATTGGACCGTAATTTTCACATAATTTTCAAGAGATTTAAGTCTTAAATGGGGTTTATAGGACCATCTCTTAATCTACTTTACAAATGAAAATGAAATGAATTAGAAAATACAGTAATACACTGCTCATAAGTCATAACAGTGGGACAAAAAAAGGTTAGTAGCCGGGTTTGGTAAATAAAGAGGCACAATATTAATAATACTAGTACTCAAACAAAGAATCAATTGCCCGTCTAGCTCAGTCGGTAGAGCGCAAGGCTCTTAACCTTGTGGTCGTGGGTTCGAGCCCCACGGTGGGCGTTTTCTTATTTTTTTTATTTTTTCCTTTTAAAAAAGAGAAACTCTCAAGTTCATCCAATTGGCTAATTGGGCCTGGTGTTGTTGGGTGACTTAGGCTATTAGCTTAAAAATGCAATGTGTCACCTTCATACTCCTTGCCGACACATTCTTTATTTCATAGACTTTGTATTAAAGAGAAGCCATGATGAGGCCTCTTTTCATTTTCATTCCCATCTAATTTAGCTCATTACTTGATTCATTTTATGTCTTTTCATAAGTTCTCCCTCACCAAATCAAATTATTGCCTTATTAATAATGCCCACCCCTCTGATTAACAAATGTATTTATAAACCTATTACCACCATTTAAATTTTAAATCTGTACAAGTACAATACAAATCATTGAAAATGACTTCGTATGTTCTCAATTCCAACGTCCCATATCAATACCATTTCAAATTCTATAACCATCCAACAGCTTAAGCAAATTAGTATTATATCTTTTTTTATGAGCAAATTAGTATTATAATTGATTCATACTTCCATTTAAATTGGTGTTTAAAAAAACATAGAGGGCCACTTTTAATAATCTCTCTGACCCTTTTTTCCCCTTACCAAATACCAACCACTAGCAAAATAGTCTGGTTGGTCATCCATCGCAATATCTAAGTGTATAAAAAATTTAGGTCATACATTGAATCTTGGATCTTGGCTTCAATGATAGGACACCTGTTCCCTTCGTAGGGCTCCTCTCCTAACCTCGGAGATGTATTAAATTATACCAAAAGAAAAAAAAAAAAAAAGTTGTTGATGAAACTATTTTGTATACTAAAGTATGTGGTCATTTTTAATTGTATTCTTAAAATTTGTTTTAGGTCAATATTGTACCCCCAGAGTATGAGGTTAGTTTTAGTTATACCTCTTTAAGTTTTTTTTTTTGAGTGAATTATACTTTAAATCTTTTATTCTTTGTATCAATTGTATCCTCAATTTTTTTTTGTGTCAATTGTATCCCTAAATTAGAGAATATTTGGAGGTCCAGTTGAATCAAATGTGAAACATTTGATATATAATTGACTAAAAAAAATTTTGAGAGTACTGTTGACAAAAAAAATTTAGAGATACAACTAAAAATGACGGCATATTTTGAGAATACTGATAATATTTTTGCCAAGCTTGTTTATAATCATCAATAGGGCAAATTTTCAAAACTCAACTGCTTAATTAAATCCAAGAGGTTCAATGCTCACCAAATTAATTTATTGATTATAATTTCCATTAAGTTGGGTGTTATTGTGTTTTCATGATGTGGCACGATCACAAAAAAGGGTTTCACATTTTCGTATCCATCATCTGAATCATTTTGTGTCACTCGTTGATGCAGACTTCGCAATGAGTTGTTCGGTTAATTGTGATGAAATCTTACAAGCTGGCAAGCTTTCATTGCATAGAAAAGCCAAAAAAAAAAAACATGGCATTTATTAAATTAAAAACATTATGATACTTAAATTTGTAAAAATAGATTATTCAAGTGGGGTGGGGTAGGAAATTATCCAAATGTAAAGTTACAACANCACGAAAGGGTATTTTGCCTAATTAATTTGTTTATCCTTTTCTTCTTTTTTTGATTTTGTTTTATTAATCCACTTTTGCTTTCCTTTTTAAACTTCAAAACTCTGTAATCATGAAACCCATGCCTTCCTCTGTTTTAGCAAGAGTTTGGTTTGAGGTATGATAATGGGGTTGGGGAACAAATTATTTATATAAGGTATAGATTGAGTACAAAAGGCTGATCGATGTTTAGTATTTAAACAGAGCTTAGATTATCATATTTTATTAATTTTAACATTTATTTTAGCACCTGGGATTTTATTTTGTAGGAATTCATTAAAGATGTGGTTCGTACAGAGAAGCTCTGCACCTAAACATGGAAATGTTTAAATTCCAACTTTCTAGTATTTCACGTGTGATAAATGCGACTTGAAGTGAAAGTTGGACCCTGACCAGTGAGGGCATATTAGGCAGCTCATATGATCAAAAAAATAAGTGAAAGTTGAAAATAAAATGCATCTTTCATTTTCAACATGCTATTTTTTAAAAAATTGTTTTTTTTAATTATGATTATATATCCACACTCTGCAGTAAAAAGTTATTCATAGTAAAGTATTAAATTTAATTGATAATATAACATTATATTTATCTGCATCAATCTAAGACTAAGTAGCTCAAAACTTTTACTACTTCGTTCAAATGAAACCACAAATATATTTGTAGTGGAGCAGGGAATGCATTTTACGTAAGATCAAAAATAGTCTTTGCCTTAATGGTTAATAGAAAGAAGGAGAGATATTAAGTCAGTAAGTTGAGAATATAAGAAATGTTGAAGTGCTGTTAGGTGGATAACATTTATGATTTATAGAGTGTCTCATTTCCCAGACATTAAAAATGCAATATTTGGAAAACGCATTCTGAATAGCGTTGCTATGAGTCTAAAAGTCTAAAGTTGATAATTACAAATTTAAAATCTCTAACTTCCAAATTTATTACTGTAAGAAGCTTAACACATTTTCAAGCTGGGATTGCAGGATTCAGAGAAAACGTTTAGCAATGAAGTTTAGCATTAAATCTTGGCCCACTGGGCTTGATGCTCTCTAAATTAGCGTTTAGAAACACAATTTCCTCTTTTGTGTAACATAGAGCTGTCGAAGTGGGCCAACTTGGCTTATACGGGTTGGCCCACCACGGGTTACGGGTTATGCGGGTTGGCTCAACCCACCACGGGTTACGGGTTATGCGGGTTGGCTCACCCGAGCTAGAATATTTGGTGAGACAGAATTTTACCAACCTGGCTCACCAACTTGGTGAGCCGGTTTGACTCACTTAACTCACTAAAATTTTTATTTTTTTTTTCTTCAAACTTCAAAGTATATTTTATTTTTGCAACCTGTTTTTTTTTCTTGTGCATACATGATACATTATAATTTACTAATTTATACATATTACAACTATAAATACCATCAGATTTTTTTTGGAAGAGGAAAAGATGAGTGAATTAGGTTTTAGGTTTAAAAATTAAGTTAGTAAATTAAATCTTTAGTTTTTATTTTTAAAAATTCAATTTATTTTTATTTAGGTGGGTTGGTGAGTCAACCCACCAACTCGCCGGGTTAGCTCACCATGGTTCGCGGGTTAGGTGAGTCAATCCATGCGGGCCAAAATCATTGGTGAGCCGGAATTTCATCAACCCGACTCACACTCATTTAAAAGCAGGAATGAAGATTTTGTAACGTACTTATTCACACTCATTTGGATTGGAATCTGAATTATATCAATTAGCATTTAAATTTTTTGAATTATTTAAGTAAAGCATATTTCAAGTCTATTTTTAATTGTTGACTAATAATAATAAATAAATATGACACTTAGATTTATGTTAATATTTTTTTGACATATTTTTTTTATGGAATTTTTTTTACATATTTTTTAACAAATTTTAAAAAGTAGAAATGTTTTTTTTAGAAAAATGTAAACGTAGTTTGATATCCATTACTTAAATTGTTTTAAAAAAGTGTTGGGTAATTTATTTTCTTTTGTGTGGAAACTGAAAAGTAAAATTTTAGCGGAGGAGCGAAGAAATTTGAAATATGAAAATTCCCGTTAATTAGAGGCTAGACGTTACACGTAACCGGTCGGATTTTGGTGTGAAATGGAATATTTTATGGTTACGTTACGTTACGTTACATACAATATATAATTTTTTCTGAACAATTTACGTTACATGCTATTAATAATAGTGCATTCTCTCTCACACACAAATTATCGAAATCATAAATGGAAGGACAAAAATACCCTTGTAAAACGACAGCCACTAGCATCCTCCTCGCCCAGCCCGAACCTCATCATTTTTTTTTAAAAAAAATAGAAAAATATTAAAAAAAAAAAGTGCAAGCAAAATGATGCAGCATTGTAGATTGTGTTGATTTATTTGTGAAGAGGAAACTTTCTGAAAGAGGGAAACAAAAAAAAAAAGGGAAGGAAATCTTTTTCTAGGAGCATGTGAGGTGAGGAGTGGAGAAGAAGAAGATAATTATTGTTCACACTATGGATGAGAGATGCCCATTCGGTACACGTGAAAGTGTCAAACTTTCTTCCTTTTTTTCCTTGCTTGTGTCCCACGAACGAATTTGATTCACTGAAGTGGTAAAGGAACAAGTATATCATATGAGGAGGGGACGAGGATGAAGAAGAAATAAGGGAAAAATTCATGGTCAAGCTCAAAAGCTCTTGATTTTATTATGCTTCTCCTTCCTCTATTCCACTAATCCTTTGCAATTTGCAAACAATGAAATCTCGCGACACATGTTTACCAAAAAAAAAAAATCTCGCGACACACAAATTGCTTGCTTGGCTGGCCATGATGACGACTTTTTGGGCACATGAACATCACGAGATCTCTTAATCCAGGATTTGTATGAAACTGATTAAAATTTTGGTTCTGGAGGGCAAAAATGTAATTTTACAGTGGCGGTACATTGGATGGATGCACATGGTTGCCACTAAAATAAATTATATTAAAAAAATATACACATACACAGAAAGGCGGTAATGTGGTATGAAATTTAAACGGAATGATTAGTTCGGAAGAGAACTAATAAATAGGGATTTGATGATAAAAGGTTGTAGTCATTTTCAAAATTTAAACTTTCAAAATTTAAAAAATTAAAATTATAAATAGGTGAGAAGAGAAACAAAAAGAAAAAAACGAAAGACAAGGGACAGTTATATTTATATCTAGAGAGACTAGAGAGATATGGTTGGTAGGTGCTTTGGTTTGTTTTAAAAAAGAAAAGAAAGGAAAGAGTAGCTTCTACTTCTACTTCTACTTCTACTGCACTCTCTCTAGTCTCTCTACTACACTGCTTGTAGCAGTAGTTCTTCAAATCAGCTAAAGCATTCTCCCACATAAATAAAGCCAAGAATCTTCGAGATCGGAAGGAAGGTCATCGTCGTCATTTCCAGCTATACCCTCTTCTCTTCTCTTCTCTGCCTGTATGTTGAAATAGATAAACCAAACAAACCACGCACAGACTCACCCATCCACCGCAATTTCACTCTTTCGATTCCTTCTTCTATCTTTTTATTTATTTATTTCTTTTTCTTGAATGTTGTTTTGTTTTGAATGCCTCAAAGCAGAAGAAACTGACGACTGAGGAGAATTCAATCACTCTTCTCCAGCTACCGCATTATTCGTCTTCTTCTCTTGTGAAATTTCAATTGGGATTATTGTTTTTTCTCTTCGCTGTTGATTTTCGCCGGCGACAATGGAGAGGACCACTCCGGTGAGGAAGCCTCACACTTCCACCGCAGATCTGCTTACTTGGTCCGAAACTCCGCCGTCCGATTCGCCGGCACCCGGTTCCGCCGCTTCCCGCTCTGCACCACGTTCTCACCAGGTGCTCATTCTACTTCTTATTCTTCTCAAATCTGAATCAATTCTCTCTCCATTTCTATTTCTGCTCTTTTTCTTGCCTTTTATTTTACTTTCGTTTTTGTGTTATTCGGGTTGGGGAGCTGATTGAATCTCGGTGATTGACTAATTTGGCTTTTCTTTTTTCTCTGTTAGCCTTCCGATGGGATCCGTAAGGTGGTGTTTGGGGGTCAGGTGACGGATGAAGAGGTTGAGAGCTTAAACAAACGGTGAGATCTACTTGCCCCTTCTTATCTTCACCCACTGCTTTCAAATGAACTCTAGGGTTCTTTATTTGTTGTTAATCTGATGACTAGCATAATCTCACTGCTGCTACTGCTGCGCCGTTATTTCAATCTTGAAATTTGTCTTGCTTTTCTACTCCCTGCATTCTATTGGCTCTATGTTCTCCCTTTCTGAAATCAAGCATTCTTCAAATACTTAACTGATTACTTGATTTCAATAGTTTATTCTGGAAATACAGAATTTCTTTCACAATTTGTCTCCTTCGTATTTTGTTTTGAAAGCTGTGATTCTCATTGAATATTCGGGTGGGTCAAATTGTTGGCGGATCTAAGGTTTAATAGTCATTCAACTCTTTCAGCAATTACGATCTTCTTCAACGATTTTGCTCCAATAAACTTAAAGTTCAGCTGATTTTTCCATTTTTAAAGCCAATGTTTGAATGATACAGTACTGTCAAGTGTCAACTACATGCAAGGAATGTAGCGTTATTCAAAAGCCGTTGTGTGATAGGTGCTTCGAAAACTATTTGGATGAAAGTTCAGAATATTGTTTCATAGAAATGTGATTTTTCAGTGTCTAAAACTACTCAATCAGTTTATTTTAGTTTAAATAATGTTTACTTGACGATACTTCAACATGTGAATCTAAACTAGTGGGACACCAGTTCAATATCAAACATAGCATCATATTAGATCATATTACGAAATAAAACAGGTCAATCTGCTTTGTGCCCTTTCGTCGTACAGCATCTGAAGTATTTTAGCCATGAAATTTCCAGGAAGCCTTGTTCAGATTATAAAATGAAGGAAATAACTGGTAGTGGGATCTTTGCTGCCAATGGAGAAAATGACGAATCAGAATCTGGCAGTGCCAACCCTCCAAATAAAACAGGATTGCGCATGTACCAGGTATTATTAGTAATGTTTTTGCTCTACAGCATGTATGATTATGCAAATTCTTTTTCTAGTATATATGACAGTTTTGCACTAGATTCATGCTTCTGCTACATTTTTATTCTCATTGCTTATTGTTGAAACTTCACAGCAAGCCGTGGCTGGAATCAGTCATATCTCCTTTAGTGAGGATGAGAGTGTTTCTCCCAAAAAACCTGTTACTTTGCCTGAGGTGGCCAAGCAGCGTGAGCTAAGTGGGACTCTGGAAAGTGAAGACTCCAAGTTGCAGAAGCAGCTTTCTGACTCAAAGTTCAAGGAGCTCAGTGGTCACAACATATTTGCTCCTCCACCAGAAATCAAACCCCGACCAGTAACTCCCCGCATACTGGAGTTGAAAGGGAGCATAGGCATTGGAGAAACTGCTCCACATGAGGTATGCATCAGAATAAGTTGCTGACTTAAAATTATTTGAGTGAATGTAGGGTATGTTTGAATTGAGGATAAGGTGGAGAAGGGAAGGGATGGGGAGAAGACTAAGACCTCTTCCACTTGTTTGGGGAGTTCAAAATTGGAGAAGATAATGAGGGATTAATTTCTAATTTCTCATTCTCCTTTTCGCTCATAAATTTCAAATATCACATATTGGGGTATCTTGGAAGAGGAGTTGCTTTCCAAACAAGGGGAAAGAGTTTAGGGAGTTAATCTTCCCCTTCCCTTCTCCAGTTATACAAGCCCGTAGTCTTTGCATGGATTTAATCACTGAAGTTGAGCACATGATACTTTGGAAACCGTTAGATGCACAACTTGTTTGTAGTTGGGATGCTGGAATGTTGTTATCTAGCATTTGTATGGTTTACTAATGCAATATAAGTAACAAGTTGCTTGTTACCTGGTTTTATAGGGTGATGGAGATCCAGGCAATGCCAAGACCGCAAAGAAGATTTATAACCAGAAATTTGCAGAACTTTCAGGAAATGACATATTCAAGGGTGATGCACCACTGTCATCTGCTGAGAAGTCACTGAGCGTTGCTAAACAGAGAGAGATGAGTGGCAGTAACATCTTTGCTGATGGAAAGGTAGAATCTAGAGACTACCTAGGTGGCGTGCGGAAGCCACCTGGCGGTGAGAGCAGCATTGCATTGGTATAACTTGTTAGGTCTAACTCTTGTACTGTCTTGTTTTGGTTTCTTAGTGGGGATGTGTTATTATATTATTTGACCTTATATTCTGGGTTCGGGAAGTCATGTTTTAGGTTTCTTAACGTGTTGAGCTAAAAGGACCACCTGCTAATTGGTTGTATGTCCATAATCTTATGTGTTCTCAGTGTTTGCTTTGATGGAGTGATTTGGGCTGTTTTCCTGATTCAATATCTTATTACTTGCTTTATAATAGTAACTTCCCTTGGTAAGTTAGAATGCTTGGTTATTGGGTATAAGCATGCCGCATCTTTTTAACGCGCATATAGGCTACAAGTTTCTAAGGCAGCTTCCTTTTCATGCAATGGGGATTACACACTTCATTTGGGGGTTCCTTTGTTAGCACAAATTTAAAACCGGAACTACATGAGAATAAAAATTAACCAATTGAACAAAATCATTGCAAAGGGATACAAAAAGTCGGCAATTCGCCTTTAGATGGACTTGGAGAATCAATAAAATGATTTATATCAGCAACAAAATAATATTGATCAAAAGATTTATAAAGATCACTAACTAGTTAAAAGCATCATTCACTTCTATCATAAGATCTACTTCGCGTTCGCCGCTTCTCATCATATTTTCCTCTCTTACGATATTTGTGATAATCAGGGCTGGCACTGCAATTTCTTTTTCGACGATGATAATCCCTATTTTGATGGTGCTTGTCTCGTTCATATGTTTCTCTATCCCTTTCATGGTACATGTCTAGTTCATGTCGTTCTTTACTTCTACTCCTGCCTCGACAATGATAATCCCTATCCTTTTCATGGTACTTGTCTCGTTCATGTCGTTCTTTACTTCTACTCCTGCTTCGACGGTGATAATCCCTATCCCTTCCATGGTACCTGTGGTATTTTTCTCTACTTCTACTTCGACTTTGACTTCTCCTGTGGACTTTATCTCTATATTCATCCCTATACCTGAACATTATGCATTAACTATTATAGTCTGAACATAAAACAGAACACAGTGATGAACCACAACCACACTTCTCATAAGAACTGTCACATGAGGGAGTAAATGTGATCAAAATTCACTTGTTTTGATTTGATGATGAGAAGAAAACACTATTAAAAACGCTTTCTACCCAACCTAAGAACTAATTAACATGGCTTTTGAATAGGAAAATCAATCAGATAAACTCTTGAGAAAGAGAAATCTAGTATCTTGTTTCTCTACACTACAAGCGTAACCTCTCACAAGGTGGGTTTAACAGCCAAGTTTGGTTAAATGTCCTACCTCCCAATACATTGTAGAAAAAAAAACGAATAAACTAACAATTTGATCCCTGAAAGATTATCGAGTTGACAATTCAATCCCTAAAAGATTAACATATACAGTTTAGTCCTTGAAAGATCGAAGTGATATGTTTTTTAGTCTCTGAAAGATTAAAACGGTATACTATTTAATTCATAAAAAAACTAATTAGTATACAATTTTGATCTTTTAAATATTAAACTGTACATTTTAATCTTTTAGAGACTGAGTTGTCAGTTCGATAATCTAAAAGGTTTACTAAAAAAACACGGAAACAGAAACAGCAGGCCCAAATTTATAATTAAGAAATTTAGAAGGTTTCATTATTTTAGAAATTCAATACACAAGTGATGTTTCAAGTGCTATGGGTATAACTAAGACACATTGAACCGTTAAAACATTAAATCTCAACCAAATGTTCTTAACTTAAAGTTCCAAGCAGTTTGTAAGAAAGTTTATTACCTTGGACGAGGGTTGCGGCTACTTGACCTCCTCCTGCTCAGCTTCGAAGGTGAATCCTTCTTCCTGCCACCGTGGCTGAAATTTAAGGGAGAAAGAAAAGAGACTTCAATCGGTTATATAAGCACAATAAGATGAATTCCAACAGGGAGTCGTCATTTTTGGAAGCCAATTGTATAAAATATAATGTACTGCTTAGCTAATAGAGAATAATCCTGTCAATAAAAAGATTAGTTTTTCTGCTCCCTTTTTCTCTCTTGTTTGAATTTTGGCTAAAAGCTCTCTCTCAATTTGTCACTGCAATTTTGTTAACATGAACTCATTTGCAGTTATGTTTTTCTTGACCATTCTTGAATTGAAGATTGGTCATAAATTGTGTATTTAGGAGAGTGGACTGGTTTTTTGTATATAGTGTAGCATATGAAACAAAATGAGTCTGAATCTTGGGAATACAGGAGCCTTGACATCGCAAAGAGACGACTCCGAAATTAAAAAGAAAAAAAAAAGTTATGATGAACTAGAGAATAGAGATGGTAACTTACATTCCATCGGCATTAAATCGGTACTGTGTGAATCGAACCCTTAATTTTCTGCCACGGAGAAATTGTCCTGGAATGAATAAATTAAACATTAGTGGAAAATGGAGCGTGAAGAGAGATAATTGAGATGAAGATAGAGAGAAATGAACCATCAAGATTATCGACTGCCCTTTGTGCCTGGTTTTGCTGCTTGTAATGAACAAAGGCAAAATCTCGTCGGTCATTCCTGCAAGTAGAAGAAATCAGAAAGGTGGGATGTATATATGGTGAAACTGAAAACAAAGGCCGAAATCAAGAAATGACGTTTTGTCTCGGTGAATGAAGACACGTTGGACACTTCCGTATTTGCCGAAATGCCGATAGAGATCATAGCGAGTTCTTGTTCCTAGAAGAAAAAACAAGAATGGAGAGAGAGAGAGAGGAGAAAATATGAAAATAAGAGAGAAGGGTAAGGGTAAATACCGGAAGTAATATTGTTGACGAAAAGGGAGTAACTTGTGCTTTCAGTTTGCGACATGTTGAATTGTTGAATGTTGAGTAATGAGTAGAGCAGGCGTTGAGGGAGAAACAGAAACAGAAACAGGATGAAGAGAAGAGAAACTATGAACTATATATAAACCCCATTCCCTACCTTCCCGCCATTATCCACTATAAATAGGGATGGCAATTTGGATCCGCATTTAGGATATCCGTCCGAATCCATCCGTAAAAAATATCGTCGGATACCGGATATCGGATAGGGTACGGGTATTGAAAAATAAAAAACCAACTATCCGATATCCGTCCGAAATGAACGGATAGTTAGGGTATCCGGTATCCGATACCCTATAATATAAATATTTTATTATATTTTATACATTTNAAATATGTTTTAAAAAATACGACGTTTGCAAGAGCTGAAATAGAAAGTTACATACCAAATGTTAACGGTCAAAGCTAGGGGTGGCAAATGGTTGGATTGAGTTGTAAATGGTTGGGTCATAGACCCATTTATGACCCATTTATGACCCATTTATATTTTCTAAATGGGTCATGGGTGGGTCATGACCCATAAAATTAAGGGTTGACTCAACTCAACCATGAACTCATTTTAAAGTATTTATATTATTAAATTTATAAACTAATTTTTAAATTATTCAAATTTAGGACTAAATAGTATTCTTTTTTCTGATTTTGGACTGATTTGCGATTTCTACCTTTTTCATATTTTTAAAAAGTACATTTTGACCCCAATTTTTTTAAAAAAATTTCATTTTAGTCCTCAAATATCATGATCTAGGGACTTTCTTGTAAATTTTGAAAATATTTAGGGCCATTATGTAATTTTTGCAAAAAATTTGCAAAATTCATCTTCTTTCATCTAAACTCACAGTTTGGTGGGACTAAAATGCATTTTTTTTCAAATTTAGGACTAATCTGTAATTTTATCATTTTTTCAATACTTTTCAAAATTACAATTTTGGTCAAAATTTTTTTTTATAATTTTCATTTTAGTCCTCAAATATTATGGTTTAGGGACAATTTTGTAAATTTTGAAATTTTTTGGGGGGCATTTTGTAATTTTTGCAAAAATTTATGAAATTGCATATTCACCCCCTTTCATAAAACTACGTGGTTTTGATACAAATTTGGGTTGGGTTGGGTAACCCATGGGTTTTACTCAACCCAACCCAAATTTTAATGGGTCAATTTTAGACCCAACCCATCTTGACCCATTATCTAAATGGGTTGGGTTGCATTGGTTAATTTTGTGGTTGGGTTGGTGAGTAATGGGTTGAGATTGTCACCCCTAGTCAAAACTAAAATATTAACAGCTAAATCGAGCATCCCATTCTACTCAATGTGGGACATAGACCTTGTTGGAGATTATGGAGCAAACGCAGCGGAAAAGGTAAAAATAAAAATTTATAATCTCCTCCATATGATCCACTAATTGTGTTTATACTAGTGAGATAAGATGTTTACCTAAATCAAACGGATGCTTGAATGAATGCAATTCCAAGAAGTCCACAGACTCGTGTCCTTCCTCTGCCGGTGATCCACATTTGGCAGATACTCAGGTGCTAGCCTCCAATCTCTTCTCCAAGAGATTATGGGAACCAATCTACAAATCTTGAAATTTCAAGAACACTTCTTGAAAGATCCAAGAATCAAAGTGGCGCACAATTTCAAGAACACTTCTTGAAAAAACCAAGAATCAAAGTGGCACACTAGTATGGAATTTTTCTAAAAAATTCCTCACCAAAACTCAAGAGATGAGCACACTACCAAGAACAACTTTCTTGGCCACTCTTCCTCTAAGTTTTTTCGCCTCTCCTACTCTCACACAAGACTCACCCTTTAAACCCTAAGTTTAGGGTTAGTTCGAAACTCACCCTTTGTTTTTTTTCACTTGGGATATGCGACTTTTTTGTGCTTTTAAAGAGTCCTCATTCCTCAAATTAGGGAATCACAAAATCTTGATTATAAAATTACATTAATATTATAATTCAAGATTAAGAGGCAATCTCAATTTAAATTTCAAGATCATATCTTGAAACCTAAATCTAGAATGCACACTTCCCATTGGTTGGAATGAGTCAAGAGGATTTGAATTCTTAATTAAAATATTACATTAATATCTTAACCTAAAATTCAAAATGCATTCTTGAAATTCAAAATGCAAGATCAAATCTTGCATTTGAATCTCCAAGA